>CAJPDP010012056.1:0-11233 GCA_905336975.1 Bombina variegata variegata
TATATATATATAGTATATAAAATAAATAGTAACATTTCACTAAGACCTCTTAACAGTTATTTTGGGATACTACAACTTCTCCAGTCACCCTTTATTTTCCTTATACACTAATATTTTAGATATTGAATCAAACATTAATGTCCTTGTTATAAACAATACTTGAGCAAGACCTCAAGTCCCCTGAGAGATTGGATCAGGGAGCATCTACTGAATATCGAACATGGTTTTGAAGGCCATTTCCTCTCCCGTCACTTAAAGGAAGTCCATGCCTGGCCATAATAAAAAAGGTTTAAATTATTGGAGTATAAGGAAAATAAAGGGTGACTTAAGAGGTGGTAATATCCCAAAAGAACTATTAAAATCAAAAACACTAAACCCCAAAGATGGTACTCATGAAGTTGAATCCATACTTTCATTCTATTGACTTTATAGGGTGCACATATTTAAGTGCTTAATAGCTGATATATACTTTGAATGTAATACTCTTAAAATTACATTTTCATGGCACACAAACATTGTCAGCCTACAGTCAAGAAGTCAACCTAATTCATTTGTTTTGTGAGTGCCAATCAGGCTCTTCCTTAGCTTCCAGGATGTATTGTGTGGGCGATCACACAGGAGAGAGTCAAAGCTGCACTGGACCAGATGGAGGAAGAACCTTATTTCTCCTTGATGTAAAGGGCTCCTGCAAATACGGCAAGTGATGGGTTGTGTTTAGCTATTGAAAACACATGCAGGAAACAAAATCTTAAAGGGACTACTCCAGAATTGTTACTGTTTAAAAAGATAGATAATCCCTTTATTACACATTCCTGCATTTTGCATAACCAACACTGTTATATTAATATACTTGTTACCTCTGTAATTACCTTGTATCTAAGCCTCTGCAGACTGCCCTCTTATCTCAGTTATTTTGATAGACTTTCATTTTATCCAATCAGTGCTGACACATAAATAACTCCAAGGGAGTTAGCACAATGTTATCTATATGACAGACAAGAACTAGCGATGTCTAGCTGTAAAAACTGTCCAAATGCACTGAGATAAGAGGTGGCCTTCAATGGCTTTGACATTAGCATATGGGCCTACCTAGGTTTAGCGTTCAACAAAGAATACCAAGAGAACAAAGCAAATTTAGTGCAAAAAGTAAAATGGAAAGTTGTTTAAAATTGCATGTCCTATCTGAATCATGGGACTTTTAATTTTCGCTTGACTCTCCCTTTAAGTTCTTTTTGAAAAATGTACACTTGGATCACATGTAATTATCTATATCAAGACAACAGAAAATCTTATTACAAATTGATTTATGTTCCTTCAGTCCTTTTTTTATTGTTGACTTGTTATCTGCTGCACTAAGAGTTTAATTAAAAATGTTAACACTTCATAAGTGCCAAAACTCTTTCCTTTGTACCTTTTCTTTTTTTTTGTGTCATGCATTTTATTTATTTTTATATTACTTTTTATTTCATTTCTGTAACAAACTTTTCTATATAGCATTCATATTTATCAAATGTTTACTCTAAATGAAACAATTTATTCAAAAGATTCAAAATATGTGACTGTCTACAATTCAGTTATGCTCAAAGTACAAACATAGATATATAGAAAATATTTTGTTTTCTTTTTGAATATACCAACTGTAAGAAAAAATATTTACTGCAATTTTAAAAATATACATTGCATTTACAAAAATGTTTCATTCTAACAATGTTAAAAAAATCTTCAAACTTTTTCTCAATATATTAGAAATCCAAGGTCAAACACTAATGTGTGGGTTTTATATAAAGGTTTCATTTCACTTAGGAAATAATGTAATAAAAAAAAAAAAAATCATATTTACTGTTGAATGAATAACTCTGTAGAGTGGGTTCAATTCAATAGTCAAGGTTTTATCTTTGTAAAAGAACTGTATAACGCAGATCTGAGTTTATGGTGAAAAGGGATATTCATTCAGATGTTAAACTTTACTTTACAGAAATACCTGCATTTTCAACACTGTCTTTGTTAAAGTTAATAGAAAATAAAACCCTGATACAGAGGAGAAGCTTTTATCTCTTTTATCTTTTCTTGAGCTACTGTATACATTTTTGGCCATGTGGTTTAGGACAAAATTAAAATAGAAGCAAACAAAGAAAACTGCCTAAAGGTGTCTGAACTATAATATCATTTAAAGGGACCTTGGACACAGGTGTTTAATGTTGCATAAAATAAACACATATGTATTAGTGAAATGATTTGTATTTACTGGAATTTAGCTGGAAATGTAAATGGATTATTTCACAAATCAGACAGAGCATGAAATTTGAACCAACTTTCCAATTTACTTCTTTTATCAAAATATGTTTTGTTCTCTTCATATCCTTTGTTGAAAAACACACAAAAGTATGCTCAGGAGCAGCAACGTACTACTGGGAGCTGCCTGCTAATGGGTTACTTACATACATGCATCTTGTCATTAGCTAACTCCCAGTAGTGCTATATTGCTAATTCAACAAAGAATACCAAGAGAATGACGGAAATGTAATAAAATGAGTAAATAAGAAAGTGGTTTAAAATGACTTGCTCTATCTGAATCATGAAAGAAAAAAAATTGGTTTCATGTCCCTTTAAGCCTAGATCAGATGTGAACTATAGTTATCTATTGATGACTATTATTTTGTGTGGGAGCTGTTATGACTGTTACTATTATTATGTGTGTGAGAATGCAGTGCTCCATTCGATATCTTTGTCTTTGCATATCCTGAAAGCAGATTGATTTTTAGGGGTAGGTTTATCATACCCTGGACGGACATGATTTGCTATAGTGAATCATGTCCGTCCTGCATCGCTTAATGCCGACAGCATACGCTGTTGGTATTTAACATTGCACAATCAGTTCTGGTGAACTGCTTGTACAATGCCGCCCCCTGCAGATTCAATTGGCCACTAGCAGGGGGTGTTTTATACGATTGGGTGGATTGTTGTCCACCGCCTCAGAGACGGCATACGAGTTAAGTAGCAGCGGTCTTAAGACCGCTGCTTCTTAATTCCTGTTTCCGGCAAGCCAGAAGGCTTGTGCAGAAACAACTGTATTCAGGGCCATTCGGCCCTTAATAAATCTGCCCCTTAGTGTATAACACTTAATGCAAAGGATCAAAGATAAATCCTGGGCAGCATCGCCTCAGTCAAAGGTATATGAAACAGTGCTCCTTTAGTAAAGAAATTATGTTAAACCAAAGTAAACAGAAACAAATAGTTCAAAACAGCAAACAGCTTACTTGTTTTCTAGCTAAGTGATCACACACAATTTCTCAGTGTAGTCCATGCTTGCAGTTAGATAAGGGAGCTATCACAGAATTTAGGTTCTACTGTCACATTATTTTTGCAGTAAAAGTCAATAAACTGACAACAGCTAGAACAGATGTCTCCCATTAACTCCTCAATGGAAAAAATACTTATTTGCCTTCCTGTAGAGACAAAAGGGCATTGTGGGGTTGTTACGGGAAGTAATGGAACCTGTACAAATAAAGGTTAAAAAAAAGAAATAAAAGGTAAAATAATTTTCAAATTATAAATAATAGATATTGCAGTGATTTCTCTTAAGATTAACCCACGTTATTTTTTAAAGGGACATTCCAGCCAAAATTAGAATCTACATGGATCTATTTCAGTTTTGAATAGAAGCATTTTTGTTGTATACATGTAATAAAAGCTATAGCTGTTTCAAAAGTGTATTTAAGTATGCAACAAGCACAAGCATTTTAAACACAGAACTTGCTCAGAGAGCCTAAGGTGCTTGTACCATCTGGTAATTGCTGACATGATACAAGCCCCACTGGTGCTCTGATCAGCTGTAGTATTTTAAATGGATGTGGGTGTTGTATTTAAAATGCTGGTGCACTGAGAAAATCTAGATATGCTTCACATGCATGTGCAGAGAAAAATACTAACATGAAAACAGTGATAACTTTTACTAGAATAATTTTAGCCAATACATGTATATTGCATATTTGTTTCTATTCAAAGATTTAGTTCATCTATGTGTATTTAAATTTTCAATGGAATGTCCCTTTAATTACTCTAATGAAAGATACTGTTTTATATCCCTTTAAAGAGCCATTATAGTGGAAAAAACGTCATGTAATTTTAGCTCAAGCAACAGTGCAACTTTATGCAAAGGGGTAAAATACATAGTTGTATTTTCAGCAGTATTAGTTGCACTATATACAGTATATATATTCAGCAATCAAAAACAGTGGGGAAAAAAGAAAAAAACGATGACTTTCATCTATTATTAAATTTCCAAATCTTTCAAATCTTAATCACCAACTCTTTATCAATATCAGATATAATATGCCAAGATACTTCAATAATGTCTGAATTTAATAATTATAAAAAGAAAAAAAGAAAAAAAAAGAAATCAATACAGTTAACAACAAAATAATTCCTCTTCCCTCCCTCATCCATTCATAACCCTTCAACTACCTGAATAATATACAGTATGTTTCCCCAACTAGTCAGTCATTGAGCCAGGAAGATTACAGCCAAAATAAATGTACTGAAAAGTATAATTTATCTCTCAGCTTACACTGCCAGCCAATTAGAGAAAAATGTTCTGTATTGCTTTTATTGTAAATAAAATATAAAATATAATAAGCATAGTTATTGTTAGTTTATTATTATTATTATCATTAGTGTTATTATTTTATAGTACATTTCACAATCAGTTTTGCATATTGGTCATTTGTACCCATCAACCAATTAAAATGTTATGGATGTGTGATACAATATTTCTGAAACTAAAACATAAAAAAACATCTAAGCACTTAAATTTGATGATTTTACTTAAATGACTATAATACAGTAGAAAGGCAAAATTCTCATCGGATTGCTAATATTTTATTAATAAAGTCAAAGGTTATTGAGTGGTTTATGGAAGATTTCATTGAGTATCAAGCATGAGTTATATTAAAAAAATGTTCTGCAAACACAGTTAAATTGAAAATCAAGTCATGTATATTTTCTTAAGTATTTAGATGGTCTTTAAATCTGTTATTTTTAATAAGCAGACTATTTATAACTTCTTTGCACATTTTAAGATAATTTATTTGATTTTAAATTAAGTGCAATGAATAAAACCTGATATTACTTTTACAACCAAAAGTGCAATTAAATTCTACACGCTATCATAAATTCACAGTCATATTTAATAGGGCATTTTCAAGCATATTGCATTATGACATTACCATAGTTATAGCTGACAGCTGAAGCGATATGGATAAATAAGGTGCTAGAAAAAAAATCTTTTAAAAAAACAGATTAATAATCTTTTATAAAATTGGGTCAGAATATAAAGTCCTATAGTTGCAAAGTTTCAATAAAGTTTAATTTAGCAAATTTGCTAAAGCCTGCATTAAAGTCAAAATTAAACTTTTATGATTCAGATAGAACATACAGTTATAAGAGACTTTGCAATTCACTTTCATTATCAAATTGTACACAGTCTTTTTATATGTACACTTTCTGAGTTACTACTGAGCATGTGCAAGAGGTTTCAGTGTATTTGTATATGAATCTGTCATTGGCTGCAGGCTGTCACATGATAAGATCTGGCAAATTGAAGTAAATTTTGAATTTTGTCAGCAAACATATACTACTCATTTAAAATTCAGAGTAAGTGCTAAAATATTGTCTTTTATGTTGTGCTTGTTGATTTATGTAACTGTATTTTATGGTCCTTTAACACTTTAACCTCAAACTTTCTTGATATCTACATTTGTATGTAAAATATATTTATTTTACTTAAAGGGACAGACAACACCAAAATTGTTATTGTTTAAAATGATAGATAATAATTTACTACCCATTCCCCAGCTTTGCACAACCAACATTGTTATATTAATATACTTTATAACATTTACACCTCTACATTTCTGCTTGTGTCTAAGCGACTACAGACAGCCTCTTATCACATGCTTTATCCGCTTTATTAGACTGCTAGTTCATGTGTGCCATATAGATAACATTGAGCTCTCTCCCGTGGGTTGTGGCTGACACTACACTAATTGGCTAAAGATAATAAATAAAATGTCATGTGATCAGGGGGCTGTCAGAAGAGGCTTAGATACAAGCTAACTCGTGATACCAGCAAATATTAGCATGCACTGGTATTACTCAGTAGAGCGCAAATATCTCTTTAGCGTAAGCAATCTTTTGTGCTCACCTTGTAATCGGGCCCAAAATGTTTAATTATGTGTAGTAAAAAGAAAACTCTGCAATATACTTTCATTATTTATTTTGACCCATTTTCCTATCATTGTGGGCTTTCTGATTCCCCTGAGGTTCTATAAACTAATGGTCACCACCATGTTGAAACCTAAGTTTCCCTTATCTAGTCTCTTCTGTTGAAGACAATCAGAGACAGATAAAGTGTGAAAATGATGGGTGTTTGGAATATAACAATTGTTTGCACTTTTTATCTGTTCCTAAATGACCTCAGTAGAAGAGATTAGATAAGGAAAATCTAGGTTTCAACATGGCTGCACTCATTACGTTATAGAAATTAAATAATTATTAAACTGAAACATTACTTATATTTATTCAATAATTGAACAACTAATCGTATATAATAAAAGGACAGATATATTTGTCCGAAGCTGTCATGTGCAGTAGAGACTGCGCAAGGACAAACATACCTGGCCGTTGACACCGTAACTGAGGATCAGACAGCAGAGAGGGTGCTCAGGAGAGTGTGAGCCAGGGATGTGGCCAGGCGGGGGTGGATGTGACGGGGCGTGACTTGGTGGGAGAGGTTGTTGTCAGGTCATGGTCAGGCGGGAACGGGCGTGGCGGAGCGTGACAGATTCTGTAGCACTGCACTACAGGGCATGGGGAATAAGGTGGCTGATGTGGGACACAAATGATCTTGCCCAGAACCCTGCAAATGATATAGCACCGGAAGATAAGAGAGCACAAATAAAAATGAATGGATGCTATACTATGTCTTTGCTTTGTTTTTTGTTATACTATTGTTTCTCATAAGATGGGAGAAAATGTGTATAGTATGTAAATAAATCCGATTCTCTTTTTCATATCTATTTTTGATAAGAGCATTAATTAAAGGGATATGAAACCCAAATGTTTTCTTTCATTATTCAGATAGAGCATACAATTGTAAAGAACTTTAGCATTTACTCCTAGTATCAATTTTTCTTTGTTCTCTTGGTTATATTGCACAGACCAATGAGTCCTGGTTGGGATCAGTATATTATCTACCTCATTCCCTGGGTTCTCCCTGCATATTTACTGGCTTCTTTCAGTATACTGTGACGTGGGTTGAGTGATGTCAATTTTTTATGTTTTCAGCAAATATAATTTTTCTTCCGTCACATGGGGTTTTCTTTTGATCTACAGCATGAAACCATTTTGATAGCTTAACCTAAAGCACAGCATCTGTTTGGACTATTATCAGTCCGAACCCACAATAATCAAGCACATATGTACAATATATTGCTGGTACAGTAAGTGTGACTATTGTGTCTGAAACTAAAAAAGATAAAAGTATGCAGTCTGCAAACTCATTACAATGATTCTTGCTATTCTAAGATTCCCTACTAAACATATAGTGTAATTACATTTAAAAAACAAAGTATATTGGTTAGCTAATATGTGATTTGTTTTGCTGTATAATCAGTATTCCTTTTTGATGTTACATTTTGACTGGTTGTTTTTGGAAAGATTTGAAATGCTTTTTTTGGAATAAAAATGAGAAATAATTAAGAATGTATTTCACATATGCCATTTAGACGGATGCCTGTAAATATCACTAGTAGTTTGGGGATTAAAGAAGGTAAATGCATTGCTGTTTGATCTTTCTTTATATGCAAAATTCTAATAGATAACAATAATTGTATATAGTTTGTAATTTTACTCGGTACTTTGGGAACTTATGCAAATAATCAGACCCAAACAATGTTATGCATGAGTAAAACATAAGTATTTATATACATTTAAGATCAAACTATTAGATTTTGGCAGACATTTTCTTAAACCTTCCAGAACATTTTAATCAATCACTTGCTAGTGTATTTATTTTCTCAGATATCAAGAGTACAGATGTTGCAGACAAGATATAACCAATTGCTCTGCTAATTATGAGAACAGCCCAACATAATAATCTGTGCTGAACAAAGCTAATAAGGTATAATAAAATACATTCTTTAGCTTTTAATATAATGTTTCTTAAAGTATTTCAATGACTATTTAGGCCTAGACTACAAGTAGAGCACTTATCATTTCAATACTAGCTATGCTGTAATGCTACAGGATCCAATTAAGAAGCTGGCTACAGGCTGAGTTAAAGGACCAGTTAATACAGTAGATTTGCATAACTAACAAAAGAGAATGCAATAGCACTTAGTCCAAACTTCAAATGAGTGGTAGTTTTTTTTTCTATTTCCACTCCTCCTGTGTCATGTGACAGCCATCAGCCAATCACAAATGCATATATGAATCTGTGAATTCTTGCACATGCTCAGTAGTAGCTGGTGACTCAAAAACTGTAAGTATAAAAAGACTGTGCACATTTTGTTAATGGAATTAAATTGAAAAGTTCATGCTTTTTATGAATGATAAAAGTTTAGTTTTGACTTGAGTGTCCCTTTAAGAAGAGGCAGTCGTCAGACTGCTGCTTATTAACCTTTGCAACAACTATGAACTAGGTGATTGACAGACCTTGTTCTTGCGCAATTTGCCACGCACAAGCAGGGGGCTTCATTGCACAAGCGCCTGTTTCTATATATATCTATATATACCTATACCTGTATATCTAGTCCTATAGATAATATATATATATTTCACATGAACAACAGTATCATATATTTATATATACATATACATATACATATAGAAATATATATTTAACAATATAAAGTACATTTTTTATATGTGAAGAACATTGGAATGGAAAATATGCGTAACACACAACAGGGTTCGCAATTAGGGATGGGCGAATGTTTTGCAACATTTGAAAATTGTAACAAATTTTAACACATTTGTTCGTTTGTTTCGACTTTCAAATGTTTGCACATCATTCTAACATTTGTTTTATGTAATAGTATTTCTAATGCTTTCTTTATATGTAATATTCAAATTAGAAAAATTAAAATCTATATATTTGTAATAGTATTTCTAATGTTCTCTTTAAATGTAATATTCAAATTATGCAATAATCGAAATAGAAGCATTCAAATTTATATATTTGTATCTATTAAGTATCAATTTACTAAATTCTCTACCACATGAACTATTGAACTTCTGAAGAGTATTTGTTAAATCAAATGTTACATTCAAAATTTAAAATGTGGATATTTGATTTCATTATGAACATTCAAAATCGAAAGTAACATTCGATTACCGAATTTTAATGGATTTTCATTCTTATCAACATTCGATTGTTTAAATGAATTTCCACAGGACTATTCTTTCTACCAAACGAATTACATTTTCAGCACATTCACCCATACCTATTCGCAATTTAGGACTAAAACGGTTGAGTTAGCGCACATGAAGAATTACTATCTTCAATGCACGTTATAGAAATAATACAAATAAAATATTTATTAAAATTATTTAAAATTATGACACATAATAATATATATATTCTATGGATTATGTAAAATATTTTACAGTATGTCTAATAATTTAAAGAATTTTTTTTAATAGTTTACATTTCAATATTTTAATAACGCGCATTGAAGATAGTAATTCTTCATGTGCGCTAACCCGACCGTGTTAGTTATGTTATGCATATTCTACAGTCCTATGTTCTTCACATAGAAAATAATGTACTTTTTATTAATATATATATATATATATATATATATATACTGTATATATACTGTATATATATATGATACTGTGAATGTAAAATACATACTGTATCTATACCTATATATCTATAGAAATGTGTAATTACAATAAAATGGATATTGTTCTGTATGTGGACATTGGAATTTAAAATATTTATAATTCATGTCGGGTTGCATGTCGCACTTGAAAAGACGCGATCAGGTTTTTGCGAGAGTATGGGAGTTCTTTTTCCATTAAAGTTTATGACACAATATGTTAACACAGTCCCACTCTTTGCGTATGTCATGTTTTCACTTGTGCGCTAACTTTTTACTTTCAACTCGTAATACGAATGCAACTCGGCGCACACAAAAAGCCTCCATCTAGCGATAGTAACGTGCGAGCGGGAGCACTAAATAGCGCTCCACTCGTAAACTAGCCCTCAGCTTGTACAAACTAATGCAGACTTAAATCTTCATGTCTCAGCAACACCTACTACAGAATAACATTTATCTGTATTGCAAATCTCATACTTCTTTTGCTGTATGTCAGGCTAATATTCTTTTCCTGTCTCCATTTTGAAAAGTATCTTTTTTTCAATGCTAATAACTCAAAAAATGCACATTCCATTTACTTTATATGTCAAATATTTGTAGTCACTAAAGGTGTCCAAATTTCAAACTATTTCACCCAATCAAGGGACAGATTACAAGTGGCACACTAACAGTTACGTGTAAGCGACATCGGGCTTATCGCGGATGTTTAGGCAGGTCTGACGTAGCACTCGTATTACAAGTTAAAAGTAAACATGATCGCTTGAGCACAATTGAATTAAAGGGATATTAAACCCAATTTTTGTATGATTCAGATAGAGCATGCAATTTTAAGCAACTTTTTAATTTACTCCTATTGTCTATTTTTCTTCGTTCTCTTGGTATCTTTATCTGAAAAAGCAGTAATGTCAGCTTAGGAGCCAGACCATTTTTGTTTTAGCACCCTGGGTAGAGCTTGCTGATTAATGGCTACATTTAATGTGTTGATAATGTGTTTTCAATATAGTACAGGGAGAATTTAATTTTCAAATGACTATTTTTGTTAGTTTTTTTGCATTTTCCATTTTCCATTGGAGCCCTTTGCTGTAGTAAAGTAGATGAAAACATGTAAAAGCATATGTATGCAATATTCAAATTTAATAAAGGTTTTAACTATGTATTTACTGTAAATATTTCACATTCCAATGTTCTGCACATAGCAGAATATGTTCTATGTGTTTCTAAATAGATATTCCTATATATCTGTATATATCTATGCCTATATTTAATCATATAGATATACAGTATAGGAATGATATATATTGTAACAAAATGCCATCAGATATATGTAGACATATTTATTTATGAATAAA
>CAJPDP010012175.1:0-13138 GCA_905336975.1 Bombina variegata variegata
CACACTGAGTAAGGGCAAAGAACGCAGCAACACTGGCTCCTCAGAAAATCTTTCACTAAAAAAAAAATCTCATTGTAGAAAATGAAAAAAAAAAGTTCTGCCTCTGGGGTCTAGTCAAACAAACTTTCATGATTCAGATAGAAATTTTCTTAAAATTACATGCTCTAATTTACTGCTATTATCAATTTTTCTTCATTCTCTTGGTATTTTTATTTAAAAAAGCAAGAATGTAAGTTAAGATGCTGGCCCATTTTTGGTGAACAACCTGGGTTGTCCTTGCTGATTGTACAGCACCAATAAACAAGTGCTGTCCATTGTTCTGAACCAACAATTTGCTGGCTCCTTAGCTTATATGCCTTCTTTTTCAAATAAAGATAGAAAGAGAATGAAGAAAAATTGATAATAGAAGTAAACTAGAAAGTTGCTCAAGATTGCATGTTCTATCTGAATCTTGAAAGAAAAAATGTGGGTTCAGTGTCCCTTTAAGGACATTTAATTCATTAAAAATCATTAGAAACCCCAATTAAATTATTTTTTCAGTAGCATTTGCATCAAGTTAAAGGGACATGAAACCTAAATGTTTTCTTTCATGATTCAGATAGATAATACAATTTAAACAACTTTACAATTTACTCCATACTACATATGTTTTGCATATTAGTAGAAATCCAAATATTTACAAATTTGAAATATTGTTGGCATATTGCCCCCCACAATGTAATATATCAGTATTATTATTAGTAGTAGAGGTATAATTTATTTGTAGAGTGACATCTTTCTAATATGCATTTGTGATATAAGTTAATCTATAATAACACAAGAGCCAAAGTTAAGGGGTGAGAGCATAAAAACCAGAGTATTTATTTTAAATTCTATTTATGACTTAAATCTGTACTTAGCTATTGCCTTGATATTCCTGCAGCTTGTCATTTTAATGAGAAACCAGATGAGTCTCAGCTGACATTTTATTGACAAAATATATGAAGCTGATAATCAACCATTAAGTTTGATCTTTTAAATATCCCACAAAAAAAGTATTAGAATACTGCAATTAAGACTTTTATGAAGTAACTAATTGTATACCTACATTTGCTCTCTGTATTAAAGGGTCAATTAAGTCATTTTCCCTTTTACACATGTACAAAGAGTATTTTAAAATGCATTTTTATAATTTTTTAACAGATGATCATTTCCTAGATCAACTTTAATGGATGGTAAACAGTTTTGTTTGTTTGTTTGTTTTGTAAATTGTATAAATTACTGCTGTGACTGCAATACAAACCCCCCACATGATCATTTTAAACCCCCCTATGCTTGCCTTCTCTGGCTGCATCATTGGCTGCTCTGTTTTTTTTCTTATTTTCTTCATGGTTCGGCCTATTACATGGCTACCAACCTCTGCATTGATCTTTGTGCAGGTGCACTCCTAAATATCTCTTTCTGCTCAGCTTTCCCAATCAGATATGTCATCGTGTGCATATTCTTTCCTCACCACCACCACAAATGTACATAATGTAAACAGTGAATCACACTGCATATAGCATTTCTATTCTCTGTTTACTTGCTAGTAGCAGTATGCCAGTTCCGTGAGAGAACAACCCCCTTCAGATAAATGAGCGACAATTAAAAAAACGGTTAAAGGAAGAACTGTGTTAGCTATGTTAGGAAGTTTATATAGTCAATTTGACAGTAAACTATATAAAGGGTACATTTATTTTATACTAAAGGTGCTATTATGCCACAAAATAGTTTTGTGGAGACGTTATATTCATCAGCACACTGAATATGCTAGAAAAAGGGGCTGATGGCCTTCTCAGGGGCTGTACATAAATTTGATACAGAATCTGTTGGCTGGGGGGCAGTCAGTTAAGGGTTCCATGGAGCAATGATAGAAGGCACTTTTAACACTACATAATGAAATATTACATTTTAATAAAAATCGAATCTACACGGGTTGCCCGACGATCAAGTAGAATTGTTCTTTAAACATTGGAAAGTGTTTATATTATCTTTGCCAGCTGGGACGCAAAATATTATAGTTAAACCATATGTTAAAACAGTTTTTTTCCAGCTACAAGTGCTGGCTGGTACTTTCCCTAGTACCTGGCTAAGCAACTAACAATGTAGGACTATAATGAGCGAGAGGGGGATGGAGGAAGCGACTATAAGCGATTATATACGTACACACCTTAGGGATAATATATTTCCTTTTTTTTTTTTTTCTCTCAACAAGAAAGTATTACGTTTGTAACTATAGCAAAGATAATGGAATATTATTTGGATTGGCTATTGAGAGTATGTTATGCCGACTTCTTTTTTTTCTCTCCTTTTTTGGTTTTGAGGTATATCTAGCCAAACTAACTGTTTATTTTGGATTTTTGTAACTGTCTGAAATGGCAATGCCTAAAATAAAAATAAAATAAAGATTTAAAAAAAAAATTAGCACTCAGACAGCTCAGAGACATGGATGTCTATTACCAGCTAACAGCTAACCCCACTAAAGATGAGGCTTGTGTACCCTTTATTAGATGATGGTAGGGAGGAGGGTTTCATCGATGAGGCCACTAAAAAAAAAACAAAAAAAAAAAAAACATTTTAATAAAAATAGTTCCATAAAAATATTTTAAGCCTTTGAGTGCTAGAGACGGCACTGAGCCGTCGCAAATTTTCCCAGTCAGGTGCTGATGATGGCTCAGAGCCGTTGCTAGCACTCACCCAACTTGAGAGCAATCTAGGGGCTCCCATCGACTCCCACCACAGCAATCAGGCCTGTATAGTGACATCGCTGGGGCTTCACGTTTTGCGTGGTGACGTCATGCGCAATGACGTGATGTCACCACGCAACTTTATTGAAAAATTACAATGGACAGTATAGGGAAATGGGGGGCATGCTGCTTAGAAGCCTGTATCTCCGTCATCTAAGCAGCTACAGACCCCCAAGACCTTTCCAACGGTATAAGTCTTCGGGATCTGACAATAAAAAATAAAAAAGTTTAAAAAAATATATATTTAAAAAAAATTAAATTTAAAAAAAAAAACTCAAATCCAACTTAGCACCCAGGTGGGAAATTGCTTAGCACTCAAAGGGTTAAACAAATTAATACCCACATACATATTTTCTGTTTCCTAAGTTTACTGCCATTTTAACTTCCAATTGCTTGAAGAGAGTGTTTACCAACAGAACTGTGACAAATCGGAAATGATATACTTTTATATTTTATATTGTTTTACTAAAGAAATGTATTTATGCTAAAAATATTGTTGCACATTGAACATGTAATAAACCATGACATATCTGAAGCATATACATTTTATGCAGTCAGTCAGGTGAAAAGCATTTCACTGGTAAATTTAGCCATTGGATTTTTCATTCACCCGAGGCTCCTTCTGATTTCCGCAGAAAAAAACTTTCTATGACATACATCCAGCGTACCACATACATTATTCTTAATATCTTGAGTTTTTTGTTTACACTTAATGTCAACTTTTTCGCATTTTAAAACATTTTAACGTCACCTTGTTTCCTTATCAAATAATTTTTTGACAAATTCACATAATAATTTTTCATATGTATTTTTTGACTTTGTTGGAGTTCAATGTACCTTTTAAGCAAACTGTATTATCAGGTGAAAATTAAAGAGTTATTTATATGAGGTAACACGCATTTTTTTTTTACCTTGATAGAAACTGGTAAAGCTCCCTTTTCTACTTTTTATAAAGGTTTTATGTTAAAAATTGATAAAAATGTTTGCTTTTACTCATTATACTGCACTTTAAAATCAGAGCATAGTTGTGTAGGAACCTTAAAAGTAAAAATATGATGTCACTAGAAGTACACTGAAATTTATTAGTTGATATTCGTTGGCAAACAGACAAGTTCTCAGCTAGGGAACCTGTCAGTCCATCTTCAATGCAAGCAATCAATGGATGCTGTTTATCCGCTGTCCACAATTATCATTGCACATGGAAATCCTTGTTCAGTGCCGCCCTTCTGCTTTTGCACTATCTGTCAATCATTTTGAACAAATGCGGTCAGGGTTATTTAACTGGCAGAGATGTTAAGAAGCAAACCTGAGGTGCAAGGGCTCCAAAGCAGCCTCCGGTGCTTAATAAATAAATAATAAGATAATCAAAATAAGATAAAGTGTAACTTCTTTTGACACACGGCAAGATTCTATGCACTTCCAGTAAGAATGTTAAGGGGTGAACCCGTTTCTCATGCTTCAGTGAATTTAGTCTATAAAGTGATTTATGAATTGGATATATTTTTCTCATTGGTAAGGCTTCTGCATATTAGTGATCTTAAGCCAGTATTTCTGAAATCTCAGTATATCATGCATACCCAATTGTAATCTTTAGTATTGATTCTTGTTTCTGGTAGATATTCTGGTACTGGTAGATATACTATATTTACTTAAGGATAATAGTAGTTTAGGCAGTCTATCATTCTACCTGCCAAAGCAAAGAGGGTTCATTTTAATTAAGCAGACTTGTAATATAGTATAAATTTAGAGATACAGTATTACAATTATTTTCTATTTAGTGAGATAACAATCATGTTTTAATATTTGGGTAAAAAAAAAAATTAATAGTGGGGCAAACCCACAACGTACATAATTTCATCAGAAGATATGGAGATCATAGAAAGGGATATACCCAAAGCAAAAGACAGAGAATTCAGCCAAAATTAATTTATTACTACTTCCTTAGATATGAAAAGACAATCAAAGGCCATTCCACATAAACAGCTCACTAATGTATAAAGGTTGTCTTAATTCTATAACATATTAGCTGGCTGGCTGGCAAGTTACATAAGTAGTTGAAGTGACTCACATAACAAAATATTGCTCATAGTCAATATTTGCAGTGAGTTACTTTAGCCAACTTGCAACACCTAAGGTAAAAAATGGACTCCTAAAAATTTGCATATATTATATATGTCATTATATATTAATGTTACCTTTACATCATTCCATCTATTACAATATAAATAAGTACATTAATACAAAATATATGATAGACAAAGGTTAACAATAGCATAAAGGGACAAAGTGCAGAACAAAATGTTCTAATGTATTACAGCTTATTATTATTACAATAATAAAAGGTTTATTGTTATGAGTGTGGATAAGGTTTTGATAGAGAGGACCTGTCCGCACACCTTCAGGACCTTTGGAGCAACATTGGATGCCAGAATTTAAGGTTGTGCAAATGCTCATGCGCAGTGGTGCAAGATCAGGGCTTGTTAGTCATTCCAGAGGAACAAGTTTGGATTTTCTGAAGTCTGCAACCTTTGAGGTTGCAGACACTATAAAAAGCGGTGTTTGTACAAAATTGGCATATATACAGCTGGTGTTATTACTGAGTCTAGTCATTCTGAAACAGAAAATACAATGCAGTAAAGCTTAACAGATTTGAAGATTCACCCATAAGTATTAGTAAAGGGAGATAAAGAAAGAGGGGCAAGAAAAGAAAAAGGGAGCAGAGGAAAAGGGGAGGAGAAGGGAGAGAAACGTCAATAGACAATAAAAAAGAGGATGTAAAAAACAACTAACAAAGCATAAAAAAAAAATCTTGTCACCTTTACACGAGTCACATAAATATATGTAGACGTTAGTGATAAATAGAGTATAGTAGGTACAAAGACTCAGCTGATGTATCTGGAAGGTTAGAAATATCAACAGTTATTTGCAAGAAATGTAACTCACAATACGGCTAAGTCTATTTCTTTAGATATCAATCAACCGACAGACGTTTAGTTGACCAGGCATTTCAGTACCAGGGTGAACTGCCCTGGGTTGAGATTCCGATAAGAAGACCATACTAAAGTAGAAATCAAGCTTATCTAGCTGGCTACCAATTTAATTTTTACTTTATTTTTGTAATGTGGCGTATAAACATTTTCAGTATAGGAAAATATCTGATTTTTTACTTTCAAGGTCTAGAAAATATTGTTTAAATATGTCTTCTTAAGCTCATATATTGTTTTAAATATTATGTAGTAGTAGTCCTAATAGTATTTTTGTCATAAATGGCAAATTAAAATCCCAACCAATGATTCAATGTTCACCGCAAACATATTTATAGAAAAATGGATTTGCTTTTAACTGACAGTTCCTTTAAAGGTCAAATATTACTAATGAAAGTTTATCTAATAAAGTGTTGAATCAAACAAGATTTGACATTTTTATAGCCAGTATAAAATTTGACAACCCAAGTGGAGACTAATTGTGTTATCTATATGACTTTTATTTCTTTGATATGACATCTGCTTTATAGTCTATCTTATACTGGTTTTCAAGGTTAGATTGTTTATGAAGACCAACAAGATGTGTGCTCATCGACAAATGCAATCTCACGCATTTCTCTGAATTAACTAATAAAGGTGACAGAAGTCAAATTCACTGCTGAAATTTGTGATGCATGCTGCCAATAGGCATTCCAGTTGTTTAGATGGAATCAAAATTAAATAATAAAATAGTTATTTATAGAAAATTAAACAAATCATTTTTTTAGTTTATCTTGTGTTGTGTCTCTAATTGTGAGTAAAGAAGGATTTAGTCTTTGCATTTTAAATTGCAAAACATGAAGGTTAACCGCGTTGAGATCATTTTGCTGAAAATTAGATGTGTTGTCAGAACAATCAGAACATCATACGGCAATCTAAAAACATTGGCACTATAAATATCTATTTATATCCTGGTGAAAACATCAAGCTAAATGCCAAATTGTAACTGTAATGGCTTTTGGTGAATGTTGGAGGTCCAGCTTTGAACATATGCACTGAAATTTAGTAAATCTCTATAGCATTGCTAAAATTGAACTTTTGTATAGGCAAATAAACTGTGAGATTAGTAAGATTTGTTTGTTTTTTTCAAGAGATTGTATCATTGCAATATAATTTGTAGATTGCATTAAGATTTTCCAAATGCACTATGCTTTCTACAAATCTCTCTTCTCTGACACTTTCCTATCTTTCTTTAATTTCTACTCTTTTATCTCCTCCTCCTCTCCTCTCTTCTTTTCCAAGCCTCTTTGTCTCTTCCCACTCTCCTGTCTCTCCTTCCCACTCTATCCCATGTCTTCCCCTCTCTTCTCTGTTTTTCTATCCTTTCTCTCTCCTCTGTTTTATTCTCTTTTTCTCTTGTATTTCTGTCTCCCTCTTTTCTCTCATTCCTTTCTCTTTTTGCCTACATCTCCTTCTTTCACCATTATTATGGAAGTTTGGTACATATGGGCTCAAAAACGTAAATAAGAATCTAAATAAAGAAAATAAAGGCGAACATTCTCTACACAACTGGACTATGGTTTATTAGTAGTAACAATCTAACATAAGAGTGGCCTTGCGTCTAAACTTTGTTTAAAGCCTTTGTAACTGTAAAGTCAGAATCAGTAGTCTCCTCTTTCTTCTCCCTTGTATTTATGGCCATTTTGTACCTGTCACCTCCCACCACCACCACTAGTGTGCAATAAGTGAGTGTGTCTTTCGTAGAAAACTCAACTAGACCCATACTAATAAGGTGAGGTTCACATGAGTGATTGGCTAGCATTAATTTTGTGCCAACAAATAAAGTTTGTGTCTTACTAAAGGGGAGGTTCCATGTGTTTTTTGTTTTTGTGAAGAAATAAGAGTGATTCTTTTTTGAGGGGTGAACAGAATGAATTGGTCAGTTTAAGGGTGTGGGATTACTGGTGATGGTTGAATTTCTGAATGAAATCTGTCTGATGTGATAATTAAAGGGGATTTTATGTTTAAATAGATTCAGTGATCGAACAGGTGTTATTACAACAGAAAAAAAACAGGAAATTAACTAAACAAAAGAGCCAATGTCAGCCAATCAATTGAAGTTTTCTCTCATAGTTCTTTTATAATATAAATAATATTGAGGGTAACAAAAGCATAGTACAATATTTTTACCAAAGCTATAATAGAATGAGTATTAGGGACAGAAAAGTAATTAATTAGAATAAAGTTTATTAACAAATTAGATCAAGAAGATTTAGCAGACTAAGCAGAATGTAATGTTTCTGTTTGTAATAACCTTTTGTGTATTGGCAGAGTAGCAACAGGACAGAATTACTCATATTGGCACAACTAGAAATAGAATACAGTGTTAATTGGATGACAGTAGAACACTAGATTGGTGTTAGCCTAGTAGTAATAGAATTTGATGAACAGTATTATCACAGTTAATTTTGAAAAAGTGTGTGAAGGTCATACGTATAAGAGCAGCAACAATAGAAAATAGGTAAGAGAATTATTATTCTTGATTGCTGTTAACTGGTCTAGGATTGAGGATATCTTTTCCTGAGCATAGGTGACCTAACCACAATGGCTAAACTGCTGACTAACCACTTTTTTTTTTTTTTTAACTTGGGTTCCCCCGAGTATTGGCCAATACTTGACTACATCTGCTTGACATTGGGAAATATATAGTAGTATAAGAAAAGGAGCAGGGTATCAGCAGTATTAAACAGTTATTATCAAGGTAGCAATTGAAAAATTAAATTGTCAAGGTTAGTAGTTAAATATGTAGTGTTAAGTGTAGTAATTGATTTGGGCTATTTTTGAGGTAGCACACATTTAAAGAATATCATTAGAAAAACAGGGTAAAAATAAAATAAATGTCTTATTACCTTGTTAACAATCAAGTAAATAACATTATTAGGTTGGTAACAAAAGAAATAACTGATAACTGCAGGATGGCATGATAATATTAGTTATAAAGCCAGAGGGCAATATGACAAGTATTGTCAGCCCAAACTTCCAAAATCTGTATTATTCATCTAATTAAAAAAAAAAAAAACTTTAAAACACATTTTTATATACAAATAACAAATCTGATGCTTATGTAAAGTGCTTTAAACTACTTAGGTGATCTTCATAAAGAACCTATGATTAACAATGGGATTTTATAGAACCTGTGGACAGCACAGCAAAAGTATCTCCTTATTTCCTAGTGTTTTCTAGGCACTGCACCACAATCAGTGTATTAAAGGTACAGCCTACTCCAGAATGTGTACTGTTTAAAAAGATAAATAATCCCTTTATTACCCATTCCCCAATTTTGCATAACCAACAGAGTTATATTAATATACTTTTTACCTCTGTGATTACCTTGTTTCTAAGCCCCTGCACAGTGCCTCCTTAGTTCAGTACTTTTGACAGACTTGCATTTTAGCCAATCAGTACTGGTTCATAAATAAATCGACTGGAGTGAGCACAATGTTATCTTTGTGGCTCACATGAACTAGCACTGTTAAGCTGTTAAAAATTGACAAAATGTACAGAGATAAGAGTGAAGAGTAAATTAGCATATCTAGTTTTAGCTTTCAACAAAGAATACCTAGAGAACAAAGCAAATTTGATGATAAAAGTAAATTGGAATGTTTTTTACAACTGCATGCCCTATCCAAACCATGAAAGTTTATTTTTGGCTAGACTGTCCCTTTTAAATTGTTACATAATATCAAAACACAGTAAATATTGAAACTTTTCTAAATAATTAGTAAGATCTGAATTAAGAAACTGGCATATGTCCAATGACATATTCTAGGGTAGTTAATTTGCAGAAGGAGAATATATGTAGCAAGGGGAAACTGATGCACTGCCATATTGAAATATTATTTAAAAGTTATTTGAAAATGTGTATACCTATTTATCATAAAATACATTATTTTGCCACACTGGACAAAACTCTAGTGATAAAATGGTTCATGATAATAGGTACAAGTATAAAAAGAAAACTTCCAAGCTTACTTAAGTGCTCAACTACTGGAAATATTAAAATAACCTAGAATCAGTGTGTCCAACACTCATTCTATTTAAACATCCACTATTTTTTTCTTAGTAATTTAACTTACATTTTTCAACATAGATATCACAAGCTTATATGGGAGAAAAATTAATAATTTGCAAATCATTTTTATTGAATGACAGAACATTTTAAGGTTTATTTGTTAGGTGTATCATTTTCTAGAACTCTAGAAAATGTGTTCCTGACAATTATTGAATCAGGTGATCTAGATCAGTAGTGGTTACTGACTGTCTATATTTATTTTCCATGAAATATATTTCATAGGATGTTTAGTAACTTGTATAAATGTATCTGTGGTATTAAATGTATTGGGGAAAGCCATCAACACTACATCGGTTCTCACATTTTCAAAATAGATTTATGATTCTTCAAAAGAAGTAAAAATAATTATTGATTCTTTTTTATGGAATGATTAAATTATTCACGTTTTTTGTCTTGGAAAAGCTGTTATTTTACTGAAGAGAAGTGATTAAAATCTGATCTCTTCAAAAAGTGAGTAATTACAGATTATTATCACAAAGCAAGTGGTAATTAGTTGCGTCAGTACCAAATTCAAAGCATATTTTAGTTTTTGTCTCCTTGATAAGTTCTTTTTTGGTATGTGAAGTATCCCATATTTTAATACATTGCTAATTAAATTAATTGTTTTGTTTATTTCATTGATGCTTTAAAATATTTTTTATGTAAGGCTCTTTCTTGATCCATTAATTTAGTGGAAATTTTGAATACATTGTTATCTTGAAATAAACATTAAGCTTTTGTTTTGCCAATAGATGAGAATTTAGTAAGTCTTTAATTAAATTGTGCATTAGCATATGTCATCTAAGAGAATTTTTAATGATTTTATTATGCAAATTCTGTTTAACTTTAAACTTGTTGATATTGCAAGATTGAACTTAATTGACAGCAGGGTGAAGAAATAATTAGCTTAATTTAAAATGGCTCAAATGGAAGCATCACTTACTCTGAAGAACATTAATCAAGGGAATATCAAGTCAGTGTGTTATCATGGACTTAACTGTATTAGTCAGAATAACTGTTATTATAGACTTAAAGCTGACATGTCTTAAGACAAGGCTGTGACAGTATAACACAGCTTGTCATTTTTTAACTAGGGTGCCATGGATACAGCAAAAATATGCAAGCTTTTTATATATTCATAATATCTGCTGAGGAAACCACAGAGCTTTTCAAACTGTTCTTACCCAGCATTTTCATTCTTTAGATATTACAGGCTTATTGAAGAATCCATCGACCCCTGTATGGTGACTCCACTTAGTGAAGAATGGCTTCAGGGAATCTATTCATACATACCAGCAGAACTCTGCAAGGTGTGGAACAAATCCCTTCAGGATTTATCAAAGGTGTGTATGGATTTGTGTTAGGCATTGGAAGCAGTGCTCATTGTTGCTAATACATGAATATTTGACACATACAGATGAGAAATTACACTTGTGAATATCATTCTGTAGAAACAGATTTCACCATTCTGCAAAACAGATGAGGAACTTGAAAATATAATTAATCCAACATGAATACGTATTTTTAATAAGTATTTTTAAAAGCAGATACACTGTATATATACATATTTACAAATGTGGTTAATGCTATTTCAACCTTGGATAATTTGTACAAAAAAATCCATATTTCTGTGTAAGAGGTTAACATTCATGTTGCATGGACCTGACCTTTAAAACCTTTTATAATACTATGATTTATAGCCTTGAAAAGTTACCAAATCTGCCAGTAATTTTATTTGAAGTGTGTGTATATATGTATAAAATGTACATTATCTAAGAAATTAGTGCTTTTTATATAAGATGGAGTGGACTAGTAACTTTTCATCTCTTGACTAGCCGCACTTTTTCTGATGGCTCAGGCTATACTTATATTTGTCTATTCCTTTGTGTGTGTGTAGGTAATTAAGTGAGGGATAGAGGAAACTCTCAAAAGGTTGTCTTTTGCTATATAATGTTAGTCCAATAAATTAAGGTATTACTGCATACTGCAATACTCTTGATATTTTGATATATTTATAGAGAGAGAGTGAGATAGATAGAAAGATAGATTATAGATAGATATACTCATCATGTTAATATAACAAAATAATTTGTTTAGATGCATGAAACTTTCTTTGAAATGTCTTTCATTCAGTAAATCATGGATGCGACTTAAAAGCTATTTTAAATAATGTATTTGAAATAATTAGATTGAAAGTAAATTCTCCTAAAAGCAGAGCACATAAATCATTCTGAATCAGGATGTTACCTTATGTTCTACTTTGTTTTTTTATACTGTTTGTTATACTCTTGTATAGCACTGAGAAATATATCCATACCTTGTAGTAGTAGTAATAAAAATAATGCTAGTAGTAGCTGTATTATTTATATTTGTTTCCTTGCTATGTATTTTCACAGCATTTAATCATAAAATATTATGAACCCCAAGAGAGGGAACTCCAGAACCTATTTTAGATAACTAATACATTTAATTTACACAGTCCCTTGGAACTAACTACTTTATATTAGAATGTTCCAGCTCACTGATTGGGAGATATAATTGCTTTCTTTGAGTGCTATGTTTTTGGCAATATATCTGAATCTTTTTCCTAACATTCATCTATTTTCATTAAGGAGGCAGAAGGAAGTTATTTGAATGCCATAAAAAAATCAATTTTAGATTACCTGTTGTTGGACCCACATGAACAGGAAAGGCTGGGAATTGAGGTTCCTAAAAAGGTATGTTGTTTCATTTTTTTATTATTTAATTTCTTGTTTTGTTACTTGTCATTGATACCACAACTAGTGATATAGTCCCTTATAGTTCATGTGTTGTAAGTCTACATTTAGCAATGTAAGGATTTCTGCAATCTGTTTACTGCTTTGAGTCAAGATTAATACCATCACATTATTACAGGGTCTATTACTGTTAGCTCTATGTAGATTACACTTTGCACTATACTTAGTACACTTACTTTGAATTAAAAAAAAATAATACTATTTAATAGTTTAACAATATCACTAAATATACCTGTCAGAAGTAAGTTATTAGTTCACTTCAGGACACTAAACCCAAATTTTTTCTTTTGTGGTTCAGATAGAGCATGGCATTTTAAGCAGCTTTCTAATTTACTCCTATTATCAAATTTTCTTCATTCTTTTGGTATCTTTATTTGAAATGCAAGAATGCAAGTTTAGATGCTGGCCCATTTTTGGTGAACAACCTGGGTTGTTCTTGCTGATTGGTGGATAAATTCATCCACCAATAAAAAAGTGCTGTCCAGAGTACTGAACCCCAAAAACTAGCTTAGATGCCTTCTT
>CAJPDP010012384.1:0-11944 GCA_905336975.1 Bombina variegata variegata
AATATCTATTTATAAATACTTAGAACATATTCTGCTATGTGCAAAACATTGGAATATGAAACATTTACATTAAATACATAGTTAAAACCTTTATTAAAAATGAATATTGCATAAATATGCGTTTACATGTTTTCATCTACTTGACTGCAAAGGGATCCAATGCACTTATATATATGTCTACATATGTATTTATGTGTTTATATGTGTAAATATGTCTGTAAATGGATTATTAGTGTAACTATACTTTGCCAAGCTTAAAAACCTGTGACAAACCCCTTATCGCTCGCTCTCAAACGTTTGTGCTCCACTCGTAATCTGGACCTGTATTTTTGGAGAAACAGTACAGTTTTTAAAATTGTATGAAGTCCCTAAAATTAATACTTTTGCTTATCTGCCTCTTTAATTTTCTCCACTTTGAAATTAATTTCTGTAATGAATTTGAATCTCACAGCAACATTTCCACCACAGTTTGTTTGTTAATTCTACTGCGGTAATTTACATCCTGATAAATGACTTGATTAATTATTAAGGCAAGGAGAAAATGATTAATTTACACTGAAAGCCCAATCTTACTCAGAACGTTTGCAAATAATGAGCAGTGAAAATTGCATCTTTTTCTTGTGGTATAGCAAAAGTTAGCTTCTAATGCTTTGACAATATTAATTTTGACTTAATTTGCTCATTTTCTGATGATATGCAGAATATTACTCTTGGATTTTGCCTATTATTAAAAATATTTGCTGGGCTACCTTAAACTCATGGGAAATAGTGTTACATTCTCAATGGGAGCTTTTACTAACGTCAGAACTTCAATGAGTTGTGTGCAAGGTTTAGAAGCTATTTATTTCTTGCTATAGCTGAATCAGCACAAGTAAGTAAAATGTCAAATAGCAATTTATATTTTACCTAATTATTACACTACCTAGTCACTGATACATGAGCATCAGCATCCAACATTAAATCAGTATATATTATATAATTAGGTCATTTTATTTATACCTAGAAGGTAAAGCAAAGTAACATAGAAAAAAAGTATATCTTAGATATTCACATTAATAGTTAAAGGGACATGAAACTCATTTTTTTTCTTTCATGATTTAGAAAGAACATGCAATTTTAAACAACTTTCTAATTTACTTCTATTATCTAATTTGCTTTATTATCTTGCTATCCTTTGCTGAAAAGCATATCTAGAAGGCCATTGGGGTGGAATAGAATCTAGGCATATATGTTTAAACCCTGCAGAGGGTTTACAATGCATGGTAAAATGTCTGCAGCTTCTGAGCAGGAAACTGCTGGTAATGCGAATGCTGCTGCTAAATGGCTTGCCGGCTTTAAAATGTTCGAGCTTGTAGCACCAAAGCAGGATTTTAGCTATGTGTTTAACTCTCTAGCCCATGGGCTTTTTTCCATTGGTGGTGCAAATTATTGTTTAGCCAACTATTACTCTGTAAAAAATAACAAATTAATGTATTTTGACTTGTATGCCTGTTAATTGGCTAACATTTTCTATAGCCTCTCCTAGATGTAAAGGCTCAAAATGTCCTTTAAAACATTTAAAACATGCAAAATACACTTTTTTTAAATAAAAATATGAATAATAAAGAATGAACCTACTATATAGTTTACATATGAAAGTTGATAAAATGTTAAATACTGAAATATATAATAAAGTAATACTGTAATTATATAATGAATTAAATAGTGAATACCATGAACAAAAATATTTTAACCAAGCAGAAGTCTGCCATTGATGTAAATTACTTAGTTTAGTTGATATTAAAAATGCTTTGATGCACTAATTTTCCTCCAACATTTACAAATTTTCTGGATGTGAAAACAAAATGGGGGGAATACACTTAACACGTTGATAATTTTCTTTCAGTTGTAAAATTAAATGAAGAAGTTTTTTTTATAATGCAGTTAAAATGGAAGTGATATTTTAATAATACAACTAAATGATTTTAACACTTTAGGCTAGATTACAAGTGGAGTGTTTTATTATTATTGCGCTCCCGCAAACGGGCACATTTTCTAAAAGTGCCCCAAATGCCCTCAAAATAGATGGCATTGTAGTTTTTAATTAAAAAAAAATATGAAGCATTTTTTTTAATTAAAACAAACTGCTCTAGGTAGTTGTTGGGGTCTAAAGTGGGAGTGGGGTGTTTTTTAAAAAATGGCACTGAAAAGTGCCTTTACATTGCCTTTACATTGCGGTTACTTACCCCCTTTACTGTGCCCCCTTTAGGAGCCTATGGAAGTGAGCTCTTGTGAGCGCAATGCTTCCTAGCAATGTGAACGCAAGCTCCTGTTCGCATTGTGATTTACTTGTAATACCAGCGCACATTATTGTGCACCGGTATTGCAAAGTGTAGCGCTAACGTCGCTTCAATTGTAATCTGTCCCTTTGTGTTTAAAAGTTACCACCATCAATGGAAACTTAGCCATTGACTGAAAGGACTACTTGAACTAAAATTATCTAATAAAAATACTTTAAGGGGCAAACATTTACATAACTGTTATATTCATTTATATTTTTTCCTTTGAGGTCTAGACTTGGCCTGGGTGTCTAGGGGTAGGAGAGGGAAATGTGTGTTACAGGTAGGGTAGACTAGTATACAGGTAAATTATATCTGAACAGTGCATAGTTTTGGGAGGTTTATGGCATGAGTGTGAGTGCTGAAGATAGAAGATTTTTAAACATAAAGTTGTTGTCAGCAGGACCTAAACTGTGCATACTAGCAAAATAACTATTTTATTTTAATGTTATTAGAGTTTTTCATTTAACCCCTTGAGTGCTAATGATGGCTCTGAGCCATCACAGAGTTTCCCACTCTGGTGCTAATGACGGCTCAGAGCCGTCACTAGCACTCTCCCAACTTGAGGGAGATCTGGGGGCTCCCACCCACTCCTACCCCAGCGATCGGTGCTGCATAATGACAGGCATCGCCGAGGCTTCACGTTTTGCGTGATGACGTCACCGCGCAACTTTATTTAATATTACCAATGTTAACTATAGGAGCAGGGGTCATGCTGCTTAGAAGCCTGTATCTCAGGCATCTAAGCAGCTACAGACCCCCAAGACCAACCGTTGGAAAGGTAATCGTCTAACCTTTATAACAGTGTAAGTCTTAGCGATAAATAAATAAAAATAAAGTTAAAAAAAAATATTTTTAAAAATATAAAATAAAAAACCCTTTAAAAAAACCTTAGCACCCAGGCGGGAAAGTGCTTAGCACTCAAAGGATTAAAATGTATTCCATGGTGAAAAATCAGTAATTCCTCCGATGTCAACAAAGCATATGCACTTCATGTATGCAAGTCCCTGACAACTTCATTAGCTCAACATTTCTGTAGCCCAAAGCTGCCATCAAACTTTTCAGTACTTCCTTGTCTGCTTGTGAAGCCAGCTACCAAAATGCTGTATATGTGAAAGGTCATCCACTATTGAGTTATGTACACAAGGAATGTGACTGGCTCTGCAAAACAATTTCAGACGCAAAACCACCACCAAAAGCAACTGAATGATTGGCAGTGAGGAAGATAACAGGTTGCTGATAAGCAAAACCATAGCAATATTAACTGTATGAAGGAGTTTTCCCCTCCAATAAAAGAAAGAGACTAACATAGGAAAATAAGTTTAGAAAGGTTAGAGTTTTTTACCATACCACCAGGCCCGGACTGGCCATAAGGAATGCAGGGTATTTAACTCGTGGGTCAGGGCCAGTTGTGGCCAAGTCCTGGGCCAATCCTGGTTGCCTTAGCCCCACCCAGTCACCAGCATTATTATCTGAACATGATGCAGGGCCAGCTCTGCCCTGCCACTCACTGCCTTGCTATGTCTGTCAGCCAGTCACAGAGAAGCAACTCCTCTTGATGATGTCTTTTGATGCTTGTTAGTGCCTGTTTTTATAAGATTGTGCATATCTTGGGTGCTTTGTCTGTGCATGTGGGTGCTGACTGCCTGCGAATGTCTTTGTGGTTTTCTTTTTCTCTAATAGTGCAGCTTATGTGTGATAGTGCTCAGGTAGCTGCTATTTTAAGTGATAGTGACTACACAGGCTAATAAGCAGTAAGCACTTATTCTTCATTTAAATGTGAACAGTTTTTTTTATTTTTAAATTTTATTTCACTTTTTTTTACTATTTAATGGCAACCAATTTACAACATACAGTGACAGAAAAAAGGGTGTTGCAAAATGCTAATATTTTTTATAGACAAACTAGTACCTTATATTTGTCAGTTGTGAGGCATGGTTAAATAACATAAAGAGGAGGGGAGGAGGCTGCTCTAAAGGGCTGCACCATCTTTTATCTCCCTGATATTTAAATCCAAAGACCAAAGTATTTATGTTCCCTCTGTCAGGCTGTAGTAATGCACCAGCAATCACTTGTGTAGCCCTGTCCCCTGCTATGCAATCCATTGTGTTAATGAAGGACTTTTGAACCATGGATCAGATGTATCAGTCCAGGATTTTGTAATTCCCTCCACCTCTGAGGTGAAGAAGCAGTGAGCATGAGCTATAAGAAATGTAAAGCTGCATCTGCAGCTCCAAAAATGCAGCTCATAGTCGCACTGTAGAGCCTAAATCCAACACCATAATCATCACATATACAATAAGAAACTTTAAAGGTTTTTGTTGTTTTTAGGTTTCTAAAACAAAACCCCACAAAAATAGTAGTTTACGTTTCCTATTTTTTTATATTTCATCCCTGTAATGGAATACCTCTGCGCCCTTGAGGACATTTTTAACAATATGCCCGCAGCTAGTTATTTCCCCATCCTGTAACACTTTTATTCTCCTTATTTGTCTTTTGAAGTTGTACAACATCATTACACCCATAGGACCTCATATAGATATAAACGCCTCAGCAATATAAAAAGCATCTTGGTATAATAGAAAAGCATGATTGCCTCCCATTTCAACTCTTTTGGGGAGGGTACACTTCAAAGTATATAAAAATCATAATAAAATGTGAAGTGTTCGAAACATATGGCACTAGCTGTTGCCTTTGAAGTTTCTAAGGTTGATCACCCGGAATGAGAATGAACAGAGGCATTGGAGGAATGCAATTAATTCAGTTACATTGTATAATAAAGTTCTACAAAATAACATACACAAAATAAATTGCATAGTAAATTGATATCTTGATATTTATTTTTTATGGATTGGTTTTTACGGTCAATAGAGTTTTAAAAAAAATATAATCTATTTTTTTTATTTATTTTTTTATATAGTACAGTTCTTAACATTTTGTAACACTTTCTTTACAATGTTGCTGTGACATTATAGTATTTGCATATTTAATAAACCATATCTGCGTTAACTGAAAAGTGGAAATTTTCATGGAATACTACCCTTTTCATTACAGCATACATCTTAGATTTAATTTGGCATGGGACGCATCAACCTTGGCTTTTAGAGACAAGGTTAGTGGCTGTGAAGCATGAAAATGAGCTCGTCTAAACACTACTTTTTCATTTGCTACACTATCAGCTTCAGCCTTTAAAAAGCCAAAGCTACAACAGTTATCTTGCTCTCTAGAAACAATTTCCCTTTAAAATAGAGGACAGTTTTTTATGAGAAGTTGATTTAAGAAACAAAAAAGATAAGGCAATTTTTGTCACATATAAAAGTGCATCAAATTGTGTCATTTTTCATGAATAAATGGGACCATTATTTCTTCTATATCTCATTTTGGGAAACATTAACTGAATCAAATAGAACCCTAATTAGCAATGACTATAGTGTTGTGGCTGCAGCATGAATCTTCCGTTCTGATTGGCTAAATTTCCTGATTGTTAATCTAGTGGAAATTCAGGTCCAGATAAAATGCCTTTAATAGCAGTACATAAATAGACATTTTAATAAACATGGCTGCAAATGAGAACACAACACATTTAACAACTGTCAGTGTTTGTAATTATTCACCCATTGGGAAAGCAACAAACTAACAATTTGTATTAATTTGTAATTCCAGCTCAATTGGATACATAGTTTAATTCCAAAGAGCTACTGTGATAAGGACTTTAAAATACATTTGGATGTTGTCCACATCTTTAAAAAAAAAAATTTTAATGTGCAAATCTAAAATCTAAAGTCAGCTAAGGCATATTGCACCAAAACTACATTTCAATTTAAATAGTAAGCAGTAGAAACATAAGTAATGTTTAGCTAAAATAAACAAAAAAATAAAAATAAATAACATAACTGTTTACCAAATTCATGATAAGCATAAATTAACTAGAAGGACTTAAGTAATCGTTTGATCAGAATTCCAGATAAAATGACTGTAACAGTATATTGAAATCTTGCAAAGGGTTTTTACATTAATGCGGATTAAGCTAAAAAATATACAACTACTTTGAATACTTTTTGCCTAAAACCATCTGCAAATCTCTGATAAGATTAAATTGAATGTGACACTTTTTATTTTGGTTAAAATGTCTAAAATATGTGTGAAATGTGTGTTTCAATATGTTGCAAAACATAGATCATAAATAACAAAAAAAAAAAAAAAAAAAAAAGTATAACCTTAATTAGAAAAAGAGCAATGTTTTTGGGCTCCTACTTTATCAAGCTAACAATATATAAAAAACACAACCATGTATTACAAATCTCTAAATTAGGTGTCCAAGAGTAAAGGGGTGTGTATATCATTGCATCATATCCTGCTAATATAAACATCACTAGAAAGTTTTAACCTCCATCCTTTAAGATTTATTGAGTAACCAAATAAAAACAAAACAGAGTAAAAGGAGCACCATTAATTTAATGAGGTATGACCCATCTAGATTAATACTACGTATTTCATTTCAATATGCCTCAAATACATCTTAAAGTTTAAATCAATGGAAGTAAGTTGATGTCCCTATTGAGACTTTTCGGGAACATGGTGTTTAATTTCTAAATCCACTTGGCTTCCCTATACAGCAAGTCCTTAACCCTATTTCCCCCCAAGATTTTTTATTGGTGCTGTTTTATAACCATAAAACTAAACTGATTAGCTTGATGTCCCATTTCTAAGAAATGGGATGGCACTGGAAGATTGGCTGTATTTCTTATAGTAGATTTATGCTGACAATTATGATCTTTGGTTTTTTTGGGTGGTTTCGCCTCCATAAAGTAGCCCAAATGCACATTTAAACACATAAACCCCATATGTGGAATTACAAGTGTAATATCCAGGAATCCTACATTTTTCATCTATATAAGGGTGGGAAATTTCATAACCTTTAATAACACTATTACATTGTGCACAGCCCAAGCAGGGAAACGTACCATGCTTAGGTTGGCCAAAGAACAGTTGGTTGTAGTCATTAGAGGAAGTTTTTTGTTGTGCCTGTACAAATCGCCTTTCTGTAGTATTCCCCCTCCTGTATGAGGCCCTAGGGAGTTCCCTAAATTCCTGTATCTCAGGGCATGTATCTTGCAATAAAAAAACAATTTATTTTAATGAGCCCATAAATCTTGTTACTTATAGTACTGACAAAAGTTCTAGTAGGCCCAGAACCCCTATACCTATTAGTGGGATTATAAAACTCACTTTCAATAGTTTGCAGCTCCTGTCTATTATAGCCTTAGCCTCTTTTTTTACAAAATTCTCCATCATTTGATTTGACCTTTCTCCCTTAACCTCAGGATCAGAGACAATCTTATTAACTTGCATGAGTTGTGACTTGGGAACACTCTTAAAATTCCCTGGGGGTTGGAAACTATTTCTATGTAATAGAGTATTGCGATCTGCAGTTTTAACAAACAAATCTATTTTTTATTACCATAATATCAAGTATTCAACTTTTTATGAATCAACCTTTACACTCAATTTTAGGAAAGGACCCTCTCTCTCAATGTCTACTTTGAATTCCTTTAATTTATTTGGGGGCCTCGCCACATGATGAACAAATCATAAATGTAGCAAAGTCACCCCAGACAAAATTGTTTTAGCAATGGATGAGGATATACAGTATGTACTTTTCCTCTACAGTGTCCATTACAAAACAGCCATATGATGGGGCCACATTGGACCCCATCACTGTGCCTGTTCTTTGCATATAAACTGTATTCTCAAATACAAAGAAATTATTAGTTAATACAATTTCTAACAACTGCATTATGAAATTCAACTGTTAATCACTGTATTGGTTACTTGATGTTAAGACCTTCTGTTCATTAGCCAAACCCACAGTATGTGGGATGACAATGCACAGAGAGGTGACATCCCATGTAGATAGTAATACGTCATCACCCATATTTTCCATTTGCTTGATCTTATTAATAAAACGCATAGTGTCCTTTCCAATAATTGGGCTGTGGGACTCAACATTGATCTAATCCTGGTGACAATAGGTCACTCTGGAGGATTCTCCAAGTTCTTAGGAACCTTGGGTACCACATAAAATGCAGGGACCACTGGGAGTTTTGGAAATAGGCAATCATATATTTTTAACTGATGATACTATATTTCAAAGGTTGATCTAATAGCTGCTTCAAACCCTTTTTAATAAATGTATTAGGGTCATGGTCCATGTTTTTATATGCCATTATATCACTTTATTTCAGTCCTATATTTGTCCATGTCTATGACAGCCAGGGCCCCACCCCTATCAGCTGGCTTGGTAGTTATATTCTTATCCTGTTCCAAGATTTTTAATGCATCTAATTCTAATCAACAATTTTAATAAAGTTCTCAACCGCAGGATTATCACCAGAAGGTTTAAATCCACATTTGATAGATAAGCCATAGCCCCTGATGTCAAAGGTTTTAATATCTGAATCTGTCATATCCATTCTGGGTTGTGTTTTTATCCTATCCGGGTTATTAAAAAAAGCCATGAGTTTCAAGGACCTGAAAAAACGTGTAAGGTCCATCATAAGTCCAAAAGAGTCAGGGTATTCCATAGGGCAAAAAGACAAGCCCTTATTCAACACATTTATCTAATCTACTCTTAGTAACTTAGAGGATAAATTAATAACATTTATCTCCTCCTTTTCTGGTTGAAGCAAGATTGCGCCCCCCTAATAAAAAAGAAGTTTCAATCAATGGAAAAAAGATGAAGGACCTCATATTTTTCAGCATAAATCTATTATAAGAAATGAGGCTGCAGCCAATCTTCCAGTGATGGCCTATTTCTGAGAAATTTGATATCAAGCTAATAAGTTGAGGTTTATGGTTATAGAAAGCACTAAAAAATAATCTGGGGCATGGAAGATAGGGCTAAAAACTTGCTATATAGGGAAGCCAAGTGGATTTTGGACATTAAAGAGCATATTCCCAAAAAGTCTCAATAGAGATTTCAACTTACTTCCACTGATTTAAACTTTAAGATATATTTGAGGCAAATTGAAATTAAATACATAGTATTAATCTAGATGGGTCATACTCCATTAAGGGCAAGATTACAAGTGCAGCACTAAATTATCGCTCGCCCTCATTTTCTGGGGGAGGGAGGCAATAATTAACCATCCATTATAAGTGGCTGGTTATTGCTACTGCAAGCTCACACCTCCAAAAAAAGAAAGAGATCAACATAGGAAAATAAGTTTAGAAAGATTAGATTTTTTACCACATTATCAGGCCCGGACTGGCCATAAGGAATAGAGGGCATTTGCCGTCTGGGCCAGGGTCAGTTGTGGCCCATTCCTGGGCCAATCCTGGTTGCATTAGCCCCACCCAGTCACCAGCATTAATATTTGAGCATGATGCAGGGCCAGCCTTGCCCTGCCACTCACTACCTTGCTATGTCTGTCAGCCAGTCAAAGAGAAGCAACTCCTCTTGATGATGTCTTTTGATGCCTGTTGGTGCCTGTTTTGTGTGATTGCGGATTTTTGGGGTGCATTGTCTGTGCATGTGGTTGCTGCCTGCCTGCAGATGTCGTTGTGTTTTGTTTTTTTTCTCTAATAGTGTAACTTATGTGTGATTGTGCTCAGGTAGCTGCTATTTTAAGTGATGGTGACTACACAGGCTAATAAGCAGTAAGCACTTATTCTTTATTTAAATGTGAACAGTTATATTTTTATTTTTATATTACATTTCACATTTTACTATTTAATGGTAACCAATTTACAACATACAGTGACAGAAGGGTGTTACAACATTTTTATATTTTTGTAGACAAACTAGTACCTTATACTTGTTAGTTTTGAGGTATGGTTAAATAACAAAAAGGGGAGGGAAGTAGGCTGCTCTGCCTTAAAATTCCTAGGCCTATTTTTGGTTCCAGTCCATTTGTCCCTGCACACCATTGTCCAAAAATGTATATGGTCAAGGCCTGACTACTACTGACCCTTGAGAAAAGTGTCAACCCATCCCTCCCTCCAGTGGTATGCAAATTATTTTAAGCCCACCCTTTTTAAGATTGAAGAGGATTATTTTTCTTGTGATTCCATGGAACACCTGTTGTGAATCTCTTACATTGCTGAATGTCTTTGAAAAAGCAAGTAAAAAAGTAAAAGCAATTTTATAATTTTCAACATTTTGCAAAATTTTTAGGTCTTAATAAATCATTAGAGTCTCAGATGCCAAACCTATTTTCTGGTTTTCCACTCTGAATAAGAGACAGCGCAAGCCTCCATAATGCAGTCCTGAGACCCGCTTTACAAAATGCCTTAATTTGTTGACCATAGACAATATACTTGGGAACAAACATCATTATATAGGAAATGCTGATTTGTGTTTGAGAATAACGTGTGTGCTTTAAGAGGAAAAAATGTCAGCCAGTGAGTATTTTTTATACATTTTGGCTTGGGGTAGGAAGCAAGACCCATTTTTATACCCAATATTACAGTTAATGAAACTGCTTTAAGCATATCAATTACCACAATATAATGGGGACTATGAACCTTTTCCCCCATACCTCTAAAATGCAGCACCATAATTTATCAGTTTAAATCAATGGAAAAAAAGATGAAGGACCTCATATTTTTCAGTGATGGCCTATTTCTGAGAAATTTGGTATCAAGCTAATAAGTTGAGGTTTATGGTTATAGAAAGCACTAAAAAACAATCTGGGGCATGGGAGATAGGGCTAAAAACTTGCTATATAGGGAAGCCAAGTGGATTTTGGACATTAAAGAGCATATTCCCAAAAAGTATCAATAGAGATTTCAACTTACTTCCACTGATTTAAACTTTAAGATATATTTGAGGCAAATTGAAATGAAATACATAATATTAATCTAGATGGGTCATACTTCATTAAGGGCAAGATTACAAGTGCAGCACTAAATTATCGCTCACCCTTATTTTCTGTGGGAGGGAGGCAATAATTAACCATCCATTATAAGTGGCTGGTTATAAGTTTAGAAAGATTAGATTTTTTACCACATTATCAGTCCCGGACTGGCCATAAGGAATAGAGGGCATTTGCCATGTGGGCCAGGGTCAGTTGTGGCCCAGTCCTGGACCAATCCTGGTTGCATTAGCCCCACACAGTCACCAGCATTAATATTTGAGCATGATGCAGGGCCAGCCTTGCCCTGCCACTCACTGCCTTGCTATGTCTGTCAGCCAGTCAAAGAGAAGCAACTCCTCTTGATGATGTCTTCTGGGGCATGGGAGATAGGGCTAAGAACTTGCTATATAGGGAAGCCAAGTGGATTTTGGACATTAAAGAGCATATTCCCAAAAAGTCTCAATAGAGATTTCAACTTACTTCCACTGATTTAAACTTATAAAGATATATTTGAGGCAAATTTAAATGAAATACATAATATTAATCTAGATGGGTCGTACCCCAATAAGGGCCAGATTACAAGTGCAGCGCTACATTATCGCTCGCCCTCAAATGGGCAAATTTGCCCTTTTTCTGCGGGAGGGGGGCAATAATTAACCATCCATTATAAGTGGCTCACAGTAGCAATTAGTGCTCAGAAAATTAACCAGAGATCCGATCTCTGGTTAATTTTATAAAATGCCCCAAAATGCTCTCAAAATAGAGGGC
>CAJPDP010012412.1:0-10457 GCA_905336975.1 Bombina variegata variegata
ATCACACTCTATATGGCCTGCCATATAACATTTGTATCACACAGAGGCAAAGGACAAGTCCCTGCAACCCGCATGGCAAAGTCTGTAAATAAATCCTCACTAGAGATATTTGTCACTTCATATACTCCAAAAAAGGAAATCACTCCCATGATAAGTAGTGACCTCTCTGGGACCAATCAGAATGTAAATCAAATGGTATTGGGGGGAATAGTTCAAAAATATCAGAGAAACCTTCTAAATGAAATACATTGGCCACTTTTGGTCTGAGCCACAAAAAGATTGGTACCATCAGAAGGCATAATGTTAAGAAAAATATATATGCATAAGGTGTCTAATATAATACAAAATATGATATTGAAGCATAGCATAATAGAAAAACAAACAAGTTGTAAATTGTAAGCTGGAGAGCTGATATGGCATTGTTTTACAAAATAAGCTTCCAGAGAACAACAGCATATCTTATAATATCTGATGTATGTCCCTAGTTATTAACCCGGGGCCAGGAAAAATGTTAATTTGTACCATAGGTAATACATTAGTCCCAAAAAATGAATTGGTAAAAAGCAGCTACTCATTGGTTCATGTGGGTATTAAGGAATAGAGGTAGTATAAACAATAGTCAAAGTCAAATGAAAAATAGAGTGCAGACGAAATGAGAAAAGAGATCTAGTCAAGGAAATCACCCCAGAGTAACATTGTAAATTAATGATCAAAATATGGTATAAAGTAAACCCATTTATGTAGCTAAATTCTCCTGTGCAGCACAGCCCTGCCATATGGGTATGGCCCTATTACTCCACAACAAAGGACAAATCACACCTAAACTTATTTTAATATAGTAACTATCATATGGGTTAACATAAAAAACATGGAGCAATTGGTATAACATTAATACTGAAAACGTCCAAGATGACAGTCCTGGTAAAAGTTGTGTCTGTAATAAGGAATCTTTCGTGAATACAGGAAAGATCAGCCTAGCCGTCTCAATCAAGGGACTTAATTATCCACCTCTCTCTCAAAACCATTAACGCAAATGGAGTGGTATCATAGTGCTCTCTGTCAAACCCTAAATAAGATAAACATATACTATCGCCATAGAGCACTTAATATTATGAAAAGGTATGACCACATGACTTATCATGGTAGCTAGCCATCTTATTAAGTGACATACTTGTAAAATACATCTAAACATAGAATATACTAACATTGTCACTAGACATAATATTATCTGTCATAAAACTATTAGGATGAATTAGTATAACAAGGAACTTGAAATAAATACCTATAAACGCAAACTAAATATGGCACTCAGTGTATATCAGATCAATTAAAGCGCTCAGCCCATTCCTACACGCATAGTGATAGAAATCCTCTTGGGAATAGTGTCTGTGGGAATATACTTGCCCCCTTGTAGAAATGTCCTCCATTGTTTCCATTCAGGAGAGTCAATACTTTTAGAACAGCAGGTACACAAGTATATTGTTATAATTGAATGAAGAAATCATGCAATTTGAGACAGGTATGTAGGATGGTAAGGTAGTCTGCATCTTGGAGACGTTTAAAGACTCTCTTAACCTGTGCAATGCGAACCTCCCAGAGTTGATTTCCAGAATATAGGCTAAAGTCCATATGTTCACAAGCAGAAGGATTGAAACATTCAAGAGCAGGTAATGTATGCGATCCCTCTTCATAGTGGGGAGTAGATTCACCTTTGATCGCATAATCAACAGTATAAGATTCTTCATCAATCCCCAGAGGGATCAAATTAGTAGAGTCCTTATTTAGAATAGTGATCAGTATTAATGAGCATAATACCATTTGTAAGCTTCGTTCCAGATCCTTAAAGTGTTGGTCTAGATGAGACTGCTCACACTATGATTTTTGGTAAGAGTTTTTGATGCGCCTTAACAATACAATTTTAAGGGTAAAGAGTGGCTTTAGATTATTTCACCAAGAAAATAGAAGTACTAACAAGTGTTCTTGAAGGGATTCAGATAGAGCATGCAAATTGTATGCAACTTTTTAATTTACTCCTATTATCAATTTTTCTTGGTTTTCTTGGTATCTTTATTTGAGAAGCAGGAATGTAAGCTTAGAAGATGGCCCATTTTTGGTTCAGCACCTGGGTAGCACTTGCTAATAGGTGCTTAAAATTGCATGCTCTATCTGAATCATGAAAGAAAAAAATTGGTTTTCATATCCCTTTAATGAATCCCACTAGCGCAGAGATGTTTTTAGAATGGGGCCCATAGTGATCATACTGAAAGACTTGCGAAAATTATAGAGAAAAATACAGGACGGAGGGAAATACATATGAGAGTTATACAACAAAGTGAGGTGGTGAAAGGAATGAAATGGAGAGACAGTGAAACATGAAATTGATTCCCTGAGGTAAAATGAGATCTCGAAACCTAAATGAATAAAGTTTGAAAATTAAATTAGGTACTGAATGATTTTTTTTGCTACAGATTAATTTGATTTTTGTTATTGAATTCACGGAAGACACAAGTGTAAAGCATAGTAAGATATAGCAAAATATTAATATGTCGAAGGGGGAATCGTTAGTGAGGAGAAATAGACGGGGAGAGACAGAACTAGAGAGTGATAAAGGGGAGATCAGAAAGGAGAGTAAGACAGATGAATATGTAGAAAGAGAAAAGACACACTGAAATCAATTAAAAATCAATTAAAAGAAAATGCATGATAATAGGAACAAAGGTAGAATACTTACTCAAAAAAACAGCTGTGTTGGAAAGAAAGAATGATGTTTTAATACAGGAAGAGGGAAAGAAAGGGAAGAAAATCAGCAAAGGTTATGAGTAGAAAATCATGTATGCAGTAATGCAGGTTTACAAAATATCTCAATAAAAAGTCAAAAGACCAACCCCATAAAATAAAAAGAACCTTTATTTAAAGGAATAGAAAGGTCACAATTTAAAGTAAAAAGTGTATATATTCAGGGAAACCCCAAATGCACTGGATGCGCCAAAATTACCAATAAAAGTTCAAATGAGCACAAAATAAAAGGTGCTAATCAATGTATAGGTGCCAAAAATTAAAAGTTAAAGTTAAAAGAGCTGCTCCTCTTCAATGGTGAACGTCTCCCACAACGAGTAGGCAGAGGTGATCTAGAATGAAGAAAGGAAAGAGGGCGCTCCAATGGTGAAGTAAGTCTCCCCAATCACAATACACACATAAAGAGTATACAGAATACTAACAAACGCTATGCACTTGATCGTACAAATGGGGCAGGCTGAACTATTAGAGCCGTCCAGCTGACTCTCACTCCAGTATCCACAGCACAGCAGAGGATCAGCCCGAAGTAGGAGTGGTAAACAGGACAACACTGGGGTTTCAGGTGCAAAGTTATCCGGTAGTGCACAGGTCAGATAGAGGAACAAATATTCCACCCCCAGGGTATAAAAACTGCTCACGGTCAAAGATTAAAACATTGCGTATGCAGCTGAGGCAGTAATAACTTTTACCTGAATCTTTTTTGCTTCTATTTAAAATTGAAAAGCATTCATACACATTTTAATTTTGACCTTTCTATCCCTTTAATCAGAGCAAATCAAGGGTCCAAATAGAAGACAAAAACAATGTTGCAGTCTGGCTTGAAACATTTTGTTTGAACCCTGATGCTCTGATTAAAGCGACATAATAAATATCTCTGTATCATCAAAAACATAGAGGGCTTGATTACAAGTGGAGCACTAAACCGTTTGTGGATGCACAATAATTAACCAGCCATTACAAATGTCTGGTTAATACTACCTCAAGCTTGCTGTAGCAATTAGCGCTCAGAAAATTAACCAGAGATTAAAAACAAAGGCGCTAGGCAGTTTTTGGGGTCTAAAGTTGGTGGGAGTGGGGTGTTAGAAAAACAACGGCACTGAAAAGTGCCTTTAAATTGTAGTAGTCATATACATATATATTCAAAAATGCTGCCCATCGCTGCTCTACTTACCCCCTTCCCTGCGCAAGCTTCCCTTTGGAGGAAGTGAGCTTTCATGAGCGCAATGCTTCTCAGCAATGCGAACATGAGCTTTCGCTCGCATTGCTGTTAACTTGTAATACCAGCGCTCATTAGCATGTTCTGGTATTACACAGTGGAGTGCAAATATCGCTTTCATAAAAGTGATATTTAGCGCTCCACTTGTAAGCTGGCCCAGAATGTTTCAAGACATATTAATAAGCTTTTTAATTTCTTTTTTTTTTTAAATAGATGTTCCTATGCTAAACAAAACCAGCTTTTTCATCAGACAAGGAGCAGTAGAGTCCTGTGTCAGCTATAAAAAATCATGCACTTCCTGTTTGTTCCACATCAAATTTAAATACATTTTACCTAACTTATATATGCAAACATATGTGCAACATATTTAACTTTTACTCTTTCATATACTGGATAGACATATTTTGATCACAATGTCCCTTTAAAATAAAAAAACCCATCTTTTTTAATATATCCTGCTGTTACAAAACAATGTTCTACTTCAGTTAATTATTATCAGATAAGATATTTTCAATGGTGTTCCAAATAGTGATAACTTGCGGAATAATTAATATATTGCCTGAATTTATAAAATGTGATATATTTCCCTTTTTTTAGCATTGAAGCCGTACTTTGGGCTATGTAGTCAGTTCTATTTTAGTGGTCATATGGAATAGTTAAAATATAATAATCAATAATTTTCCAAATATAGAATTAAAATTATTTTTCAACAATAAGGGACATTCTAGTTTCTATCATCATAATAACTTTAGAAAATACTATTAACATAGCTTTACATAATGATGCTTATAATGAAACCAGTTGAAGGAAACCTAAATATATCTGCGGGTATGCTCTGAATACTTAACTAGGAGTTTATTAAATTTCTAAAGAACAATAGATAAGATTTGTAGCTCCAAATAGAATGCACCAATTTATCAATGGCCATAACGTCAGCAGGACACTTTGCCACATCATTTATGTGGTATATTCCAACCAATGCACTCAGCTTAATGGGAATGCTGTAAGACATTCCACTTAATTAGATGCCCTATTGATTACAAGCTGCTGAGACAGCACTTTGTTTAACTTTAAGGGAATATAAAAAATAAATATATATAAATACACAATTGCTTACTAAGGTTTACTGCTCTATCAAGACATGGCCTTTCTCTTTGTGGAACAGATGTTTATTTAATGTCAAAGGAATATTTTTACTTTATAGAATAAAATAGATTTTCTTATTTTAGACATTCATTTGTGTAATTTTGAAGAATCAATAAACTAAAATAATATTTTGAAAATGAATACTGTTCAGTCAACAAGGTCTGTTTAAAGAAAAACAATTTCTCATTGGCTGTAGAGGCTAGGAAGGAATTTCCTCATTATGGGCTAGATTACAAGTCGAGAGTAAACTTGGGTTTTCTATTGAGCGACCTAGAGCAAAGAATAACTCATAATCTGGTATACAGGTGCATGGGTAAATATTTTAAACAAAAACATCTTAATTAGCCCAAACCTTTTTTGAACACTCCCTATACTTTTGGATAGTGCAAGGAGTACTATTAGGGAACTCACTACTCTTGTATTATAAGCAGCGAGTTAAGTTTTGCACTCAAGGGTAATGTAAAATACAACTTTAAAATAAACCACATTCCAAGACATGAAGTAAACGATTATCAAAGTGATTGTAAACTTTAACAAATGAAATGCCAGTATTAAATAATACTCTTAAAAACAGGGGGACTTTAATTCATTAAAGTTTACAAAGACGCTTATTTTTTAAAAATACCTTTGTGTTATCGTAAACATAACGCCGATCCTCTGCCCTCATCTGATGCTTTCTTTAGAGGATTGATGATTAATCCAGCTTCCTCCAATTGTTGCGTGCCTCCTTTGGCGTCCAGCTCGTAGGGCAATGCAACTATTGGAGGATGCCAGATTCCTCATCCATATGCTAATGAAGCAGCAGATGCGGGCGTAGTATCGGCGTTATGTTTACTATAACGCAAAGGTATTTTTAAAAAATAAGCATCATTGTAAACTTTAATGAATTAAAGTGCCCCTGTTTTTAAGAGTATTATTTAATACTGGCCTTTAATTTGCTAAAGTTTACAATCACTTTAATAGAACACAGAGCTATTTGAAGAACTTGACTACTTGCCCACCATCGTCTAGGTGATTAAGTGAAATTTGACATATGTTTCACTGTGTGGCTTGTAGAAGTCCATTATGTCTATTATGTGAAGGATTTAGCGCACTGGCACAATCAAACATGCAGATATTAGCATGCTCTAGACTATGACTCGAGAGCTTAAAAATAACTTTGAACCTATTTTCACAGCCAGTGTCATGTGATCACAGAAAAAACATTAAAGCAGTTTACATCCACTGATGTCATCAGTCACAATTATAGACTAACATAATCTGAATAAACTAATAACACACAAGTCAAGTCTGATAAACAGCTACAGGAAATGTTTGGTGGGGAATCTACAAATTACTAAAATCAAGGGTTCACTTAATTTTTCACAGCTGCACTGTGCTTGATTACTCAATGTCTTCAATACAATTTTTAAATGAAGAAACCCAGGTATTTCCAAAGGGTTAAAAAAAACTTTTTCTTGCAACCGTATGTTTCTACTGTATATTGCTTAAATCAGTTAATCATACCTCCCAACATTTGTAGATGGATACCAGGGACTTGGGAGGTTGATGGGGCTGGTTGCCGTTTTGTGGTAAGGGCCATGTTGGGAGAGGGCAGGATAGTGGGTGGTAAGTGGGTGGGGTTGCGGATGTGTCTGGGTGGTCGATGGGTGTGTCAAGGCAGTTGGTGGTCAGGTATGGGTGTTCTGTTGGTTTGGCTAAGGGAAATTCAGCAAATAGGGACATATTACTGTCTCAGAGGGAAAGTGGGACAGAGCTCAGAATCAGGGACTGTACCTCTCAAATAAGGACAGTTGGTAGGTCTGGTTACTACAGCAGCAGTCAACTCTTTCACTTAAAGCCCTACAATCCTCTTCCTCATTTTTCTACTGCATTATTACCATCACAGCAAATATAATTAATTAAAGCATGCGCGTTCCTAACAGCTGAGATATGGTTTCATACTTAATTTTCCTTAACATCATAACCAGAATGCTAGAACTAACAATGTAATGTATAAGAACAGTGGGAACTGACAATGTAATTGATTAGAATTGGTGGGCTATTGATCTTCCTCATAAAACTATTCCTTATGTTTCAGCAGACCATATAAGTTCAACATCACCAACCAGTATACAAAAATAGCTTACTAGTGTAAGGTACATTGATTAAAGGACCACTAAATGCAGTAGAATTGCATAATTAACAATTGCATAATAAAAAGACGATGATTTAACACCTACTCTGAATTTCAAATAAGCAGTAGATGTTTTTCTGGCAAATTTTTCTCCCATTTTCCAGCCCCCTGTATCATGTGACAGACATCAGTCAATCACAGATTAGTATACGTATATCCTGTGAGCTTGTGCACAGTAGGATCTTGTTCCCCAAAAAGTGTGCACATAAAAAGACTGAGCAATATTTGATAATGGAAGTAAATTGGAAAGTGTCTTAAAACTGCATGCTCTGTCTGAATCATAAAAGATTATTTTTACTTTAGTGTCCCTTTAAGCTTTTTGTTTCAGCAGACCAAAAAGTGTTCAATATCACCAACCAGTATAAAAATAGCTTAATATTGCAATGCTCTTGCCTTGCCTTTTAAAACGTTTTGATGATATATAGGCACCACATGAGCAGGCACTGATTGGTAGGTATGATCTATGCACAACACACAGAGTATATTTACCAATTGCTACCTACATAATCACTGAGGTTGGCACATTGCCTCAGGTTGCTAAACTTGACATTAACGAGTCTTATGAAAGTTTTTGTAAAATTTCACATTGTATGTCCCTTTAACTGATTGTGTCTGATCTGAGATATGATTTGGACAACCACCTGAAACGATTATAGGGCTGTGGATATGATTTGAGTTTTTTTTTTTGTTATATATCGGAAAGGGGCTGCAGGGTCATGTATTATTATTATTATCAGGTATTTGTAGAGCGCCAACAGATTCTGACTTTAGTTCTGATTGGGAACAAACCTACTGATTTCCTCTGATCACCTGCTAGTATTTCTATGGATAACAGCTGGCAATGCTATTGGCTCAAGTAAGATTTAAAGCAACCATTGGCATCAGGGGCAAGGGGAGCATCTGTCTCATCTGAAATTTCCTCCCCACCTGGAGTCCAAACTAAAGAAGAAACAAAGGCCTAGATTACAAGTGGAGATCCAGAGCACGATATTTGCTTTCCACTCAGTAATACCGGCGCAATCAAATGTGCGCTGGTATTACAAGTTGAGCTCAATGCTTCCATAGGCTCCAATATGATTTAAATATTTAAAATATATATGTATATGAATATATACATATGTATATATATATATATATATATATATTTATGTCAATTATTTATGCCTGACGAAGCCCTGTGTGCAATCAGCAAGGGTTAAACACATGTAGCAAATGTTGGTGATTACGCTTTGAGCTAGCAATAACATTACAGCCTGGATAGGAGGTACAATCCTTCTCTGTATTATGTGTGGAGGACAAATTTGGAGTGTCATGTGCAAGTAAGCAAACGCTGGTAAATTGGCGGTGGTCGTATGGACCAAGTATACTTCAGAGACATAGGGGATGCCAAGTTTGGTAGGAGCAGCTACATACTGCACCGGCATTTAGCTTTTTGCTAAATCGGAGGAGGCGGATATACCAAGCTCATCGTGGTGAATTACTCATACCTACCCAGAACTTTATCTGCACAGTGCTGTAGAATGAGCTACCTGAAGTCAGAAAGCTTATATATACAAATATATTGTCTGGACATGTTTATATTCCATCCATCATGGAAACATTTCTGTGGACGCCTATGATAGCAGTCATTGCTAAAGATATAGAATAAGTTACATTCTGTCTTTGGTTTGCAAACAAATATCTAAACAGTACTTTTACAATGTAAGTACAGCAAAATAGGAAATAATAAAAAAATCTGAAAGAAATTGTGTTGAATCATTTAAAAAATATATATTTTCTTCACCCCTCTTCATTATTTGTGAATTATGATCTGCCATGTTGGCCCTCAGTTTACAATGGTTTTTACATTTTTTTCAACCCTGACCAATCGTGCATGGTTTATATTAATTTACCCTGAATGCCTACCATTATACCAAGGTAATCTACAGTGTGTGGCATCATCTGAATAAAATAATGTATTTCAAACCTGGCTAAAACAATCAAACAAGTGGAACCTACATGCCTGGGACCTACAGCCATACTTCTTCAAAGGGCATTATTATTAGTTCACTTATGTGCATTATATTATTATTTCACTAATGCACACTGTATAGAGCATGCATGACATCACCAGCACTCACCTTTGCTAAATAGAATGAGCCACCTTTGAGTGACTACTACCTCTTGTTCATAGGCATGGATGCTCCCAGAGAACCACAGTGCAGGGGGGCAAATAAATGAAGTTTTTTTTCAACATATAAACAAGAGCCCAAACCTATGCCCAAGGGCTACACCCAATCTTTTAACATTGTATTTGTGTGGACTTTAAAGTACATGATACCCACATTTTTTTCTTTCGTGACTTAGAAAGAGCGTGCAATTTTAAACAACTTTTCAATTAAATTCTATTATCTAATTTGCTTCATTCTCTTGATATCCTTTGCAGAAAAGCATATTTAGATATGCTCAGTAGCTGCTGATTGGTGGCTGCACATAGATGTCTCGTGTGATTGGCTCATCCGGGTGCATTGTTATTTCTTCAACAAAGGATAACAAGAGAAGGAAGCACATTAAATAATAGAAGTAAATTGGAATGTTGTTTATAATTGTATTCTCTATCTGAATCATAAAATAAAAAAATGGGGTTTAATGTCCCTTTAAGCACCACTAAACAAAAACAGTAATTTTTACTGAAAAAGCAGTTTCCACACTTGTCTGGGTAATTAGATAAGTGTAGCTGTACCAACGTTGTAAATTTGTTCAGTATTGGCAGCTAAATTAATTAAAGGGACAGTCTAGTTAAAATTAAACTTTTATGATTCAGATAGGGCATGTCATTTTAAACAACTTTGCAATTGACTTTTATCATTACATTTGTTGTGTTCCCTTGTTGATATTTTTGAAAAGCTAAACCTAGTTAGGCTCAAACTGATTTCTAAACCGTTGAAAACTGCCTCTTAGCTCAGACCATTTTGAAAGTTTTTTACAGTTATACAGTACTAGTTCATGTGTGTCATTTAGATAACATTGTGCTCACTCCCGTGGAGTTATTTAGGAGTCTGCACTGATTGGCTAAACTGCATGTCTGTCAAAAGCACTGAGATAAGGGGGCAGTCTACAGAGGCTTAGATACAAGGTAATTAC
>CAJPDP010012508.1:0-12778 GCA_905336975.1 Bombina variegata variegata
CAGCGATACTTTGGCGTAAAGGGAACCTGCTGAAAAGCAGACTGAAGTAAAAAGGTGTGTCATTGTGTACTTAATTTGCATATCTTACCCAGAATCCTTTGCTGCATTGGAAACAATGTAATTCAGAGGTTTTCTGTTGGAAAACAAGCCTCTGGGCCTGTCTAGATTTGTTAATGAACTACACAATGAGTTATTTTTTCTATATATAGATTTTACATATATATTTTACCTATGTCTATTTGTAGCATTCACACTTTCTTCCAAGCTAGCTATCCTTTTAATATGTTCATGTATTAAAACCAAGCTAAAGAAAAAATTAACATAAGTTTTACCGGAAGCATATTACTTTTGGAAACCCCTTTAAAGTTTTTTCCTAGTTATTTAAAACAGTTGCAAAATAATCTCAGACCAAGAGGTCTCAACTCCAATAATAAAACAATAGATTTTTTGTTGTTTGTGACCTTGTTTGTGACCTGAAAAGTACACTAAAACACACTAATGAGAAAGCAAGTAGAAATATTTCTACTAAAACTTAATTTTATTTGGCAAAGTCATAAATATATTTCTTCTGTGATTATAAAACTAAGAATAAATATACATATTTTGTAGTCAGAACTGAAATTAATGAAGTTCATATAAATTCTATAAAGAGTATAATATGAGCTAATTAAGCCTTAAATAAGATGTAAGTTTTTAATATTTGTAAATGGGTCAGTCTTATCAGATCAGATCCCCTTGTTTAAGTGGACAGCAAAGTCAAACTCGGTCACATAAATGCAATTTTTAACAACTTTTAAAATTACTTCTGATTTGGTTTGTTGTAATGGTATCACCACTAGGAGCTGGATACTAATTGGTTGCTGCACATATATACCTCTTGGCAAATATTTTCATCCCGCTTCCTGTAGAGTGTTACTGCTCCTTCTACAAAGGATAACAAGAGTATGAAGCCATATATAAGTAAATTGGAACAATGTTTCAAATTGCACGCTCTAACAATGAGAAAAGAAACATATTGAGTTTCATGTCCCTTTCATTGGTGCCATATCAGTTATTTCTATGAAATAAAGTAAAACTAAAGAAATAACAATGAAACTTGCTTCTTAGCATTAATTATATTTTATATTGCAAGAGTATTGTTCATTTTGCATTATATTTATGTTTGCATTAAAGTAAACACATCTAATTTTTCTTGTCTTGTAATTTCCCCTTCATTCTTGTAGAGTATAAGTTTAAGAGATAATAAAACACAAAGGATTTATTTTTAGACTGGTTTTATGGAACAATGAATGAAAACAGACCAACAACATGTCCTTGGAAAACTCCGAACTCTGTCACTACAGTAATTCTTTATGATATCTGACCTGAGGTAATAACGAATATATTTTTTAATTTGGTGCTTTCAAGAATAAAAAGTAAATATGATGAAGAAAGTGCCTGCAGGTTCATATGTTCTTTGAACTACAATGTTAAGACAAACAGGTATTACTTTTACATAGCTGTGTAACAGTAGACAAATAAAAGAAAAACAACAGTCAATAAAGTTAGTTAAATCACTTAAAAGTTTTCTATGGTTGCTGTAATAAAGGGCCACTAAAGCCAAAAGGAAACTTTCATGATTAAGATAGAGCATGTAATTAAAGTGAAAAAAACCTTTCTGATTTATGTCAATTATCAAATAGTGCAGTCTTTTTATATATATATATAAATCATTGGTATCTCTCTTAATGAAATTTGATATTATGGGGGTTATGTATAAGTATCTTTATTTTATGGGGAGGGGGGGGGAATGAGTCAAACAATCAAAAGTGACTTTGGTGAGCATGCAGACATCAAAATAACTTGCATATCAGATTTGTGTTTAATACCAGATTCAAATATCTTATATATTGAATTCCAAAGCTACATATATCTAAATTTTATATACATTTTGTAAATTACACTGATAATGAAACGACTTTGCATTATACTGTCATTATTTATTTTGCTGACTTTTCATGTAAATGGCAAGGGTAGGAGTCACTGAGTCAGACCCTGTTGGATGGATCATGGTGCTGTGTGGTCATTTTGGAGGTAGGTAGGCTAGCTAACAAAGGTTAATGCAGGATAATTTAAGGTAATACCCACTGGCACCAATGCAATTTTATCACATATATGCAAGTTAACAGTTTCCCTATTGTATCTTAAAGGGCCACTAAAGTCAAAATAAAAGTTTCCTGATTAAGATAAAACAAAATTTCCAATATAATTCCATTATCAAAACATGCACTTTCTTTTTATATGCACACTTTCTGATAGACATGTGCATTCGCTTTGTTGAAAATGCTTATTTATTAACAAAATATAGGTATATAGCTATAGCTATGAAAAGGAAAGTTTCATACCGGCTACACATGCACCTCCCATGCATCAATATATCACACAGCGATCACCAACAAACCCCCACCTTGTCAGGTGCAGATGCAAATGGAAAAAGAAGGCATTACTTCAATCCTCAGTGCACCTGGAGCTATGCTCAAATCCCCTTGTGACGGTAAGTGACCTGGATATCTCTGCCTTCCTATGCCAGGTACTTTCGGACTGTAGCGTTCTCACCTCTTGTGGCGTCTTCCTTTGGCATATCCATCTGCTCTCACTTGTCCTCGACCAGTGACGTCATCAGGGGAAATAGTGTAGGTGAATTGCTGGTAAGGAAAAACAATCACAGCAGCAGAAAGCTGACGGCAACCTGGACAAGCTGGTAGCGATAATAGGCAAAAAAATTGAAGAGTCCGATTCCGTAAAAACACCAAAATATATTGGACAACTTTAAAATATCTAAATGGATAAAACAACAGCATCACAAAGTTCAGAGAAGCGTTCACCAAGTGGCTTACGTGTTTCGGCTCTTAGCCGTAATCATAGCCTAGCTGGTTACGTTCTAACACACTATTTAAACTAACAGCACAATGTTAATAGGATAGAAACAAAACACACCTCTCTGAGTTACACCTGTATGACAATTAGTTAATTAATTAGACCTCTCTATGCCTGAAACTGCTACCTACACTATCTATTTAGTTTAAATACAATGTACAAATTCTAAAAATAAAGTTAAATAGGAAAGGAACTAATCAATATTCACTCAAAATACAAACCAAATACTTCTGTTAAATGGATAGGGCAAAGTTCAAATCCTTAAAGGCATACATCGCACATATAATGTAAAATTCATGATAACAATGCCATGACTCCAAGTAAGGTTAGATAAACATTCACTGTACATGCACATCAAAATTCGAACAGCATAAATATATAATAGAGAAAGTGTATATATACAATTGAGATGACTGTATAGAAACAAACAATAATAATAATACCAATCCCAACAAGATAGTACAGTATAATACAATCTCACAATATACTATTCCCAAAAATTAATAATGTCATAGAGGTTTTCAGTTTCAGAATCCAAAATACCTCCCTTTGCCCAACAATTTGTCCAGGTCACCCCACCCCCCTCCCTTTTTGGTCTCTGGACTTTTTCTGAACCAGAGGGGTGGATGACCTGCCAATCAATATAGTGGACATGAGCTCCCGAATACATGATTTCATATCCCTAGAGGTAAGACCCACGTATTGGACCTTAGATTGATCACAGATAATAAAGTATATAACATAAGTGTCAGTACAATTAAGACAAGTCTCAATTGGAAATGACTCTCCAGTCACACTGGAACAAAATATGTTTGTGTAAATGACATAATCACATGATTTACATTTCCTACCACATTTGAACATCCCAGCACAAGTCAGTAATGAACTCCTGGGTTTATCAATCTTGGGTTCCCTCAATTCTGTTGATGATAATAAGGAACCCAGAGTTTGACACTTTTTGTAAGAACACCTCAATCCCTTGTTAACCATAGTAGTGAGATTATCCTCTGCTGCCAGGAGTAGGAAGTGTTTACACAGTATCTTGCATATCTCTAGGTATTGGGCACTATAACCAGTAACAAATGTAACCCCCTCAAACCTAGACTCTCCAGCCCTGGCACCAGAGACTTCCAAATAGTGCTACCTAGGTGTACCTTCTACAGCCTTCCTAGCTCTCCTGATGTCATATATCGTGTACTTCCTCTCCAGGAGCCTTTGTTCCAATAAATCAGCCTCTTTCTTATAGTCATCCCATAGAGTACAGTTCTGCTGTAGGCGTGGGAACTGACCCTTGGCAACAGTGAAAGGTGTGTGTCTCAGGTGGCAAATATTCCCATGCAAAAGGGAGTTGCCAGATATGGGCTTACAATATACCTTGGTTGTGACCCCCCCCCCAAAATCAGATCCATCAGAGTTAGATCCAAAAAAATAATATGAGAGGGATTAGTCTCAAACGTAAATTTCAGGCCACTTCATTTTCATTAAGCCAATCAACAAAATGTCCTATATCATTAGCAGAGCCCTGCCATACAAATAGGAGATCATCAATAAATCTCCTATATAATTTAATGCTGGTCTTATATGAGGTTCTGTCTCCAAAGACGTGGGTAAACTCTCACCAACCTATATAAAGGTTGGCGTATGAGGGGGTGAATTTTGCCCCCATAGAAGTCCCACCATCAAAAAGAAAAAAGTTATAGGTCAATAGAAAAATAGCCACTCTGATCACAAAACTCTGAAACTCTTGGGTATAGTCAGTGAAATTATTTAAAAAGAAACAAAGGGCTTCAATACCTTTGTCATGCGGGATAGTGGAGTACAGGGATACCACATCCACAGTCAACAATTGGTTCTCCTGACTCCACTCGAAATCCTGCATGGAATTCAAGTCTTGTTTCGTATCCCTGATATAGGATGGTAGGTTCACAACCAAGGGCTAAAGCATCAAATTCAGCCACTGGGAGAGTCTTTCTAGTAAGGAATTTACCCCACTGACAATAGGCCTGCCCTTGACATCAATGAAGGATTTATGAACCTTTGGAAGATGGTGAAAAAGGGGGACCCTAGGATGTAAAACATCTAGATACTCCACCGTATCCTTATACATGAATCCCCCTTCCTCACCATTGTCCAAAATCTGACATATTCGGGCTCCTACAGCGGAACTGTACTCTATGGGATGACTATAAAAAAGAGGCTGATTTATTGGAACAAAGACTTCTGGAGAGTATGTACAAGATATATGAGATCAGGAGAGCTAGGAAGGCTGTAGAAGGTACACATAGGGAGCACTATTTGAAAGACTCTGGTGCCAGGGGTGGAGAGTCCAGCTTTGAGGGGGTGACATTTGTTACCGGGTAAAGTGCCCAATACCCAGAGATATGCAAGATATTGTGTAAACACTTCCCACTCCTGGCAGCAGAGGATAATCTCACTACTATGGTTAACAAGGGATTGAGGTGTTCCTACAAAAAGTGTCGAACTCTGGGTTCCTTACTATCACCAACAGAATTGAGGGAACCCAAGATTGATAAACCCAGGAGTTCATGGCTGACTTGTGCTGGGATGTTCAAATGTGGTAGGAAATGTAAATCATGTGATTATGTCATTTGCACAAACATATTTTGTTCCAATTGAGACTTGTCTTAATTGTACTGCCACTTATGTTATATACTTATTATCTGTGATCAATGTAAGGTCCAATACGTGGGTCTCACCTCTAGGGATATGAAATCACATATTCGAGAGCACATGTCCACTGTATCGATTGGCAGGTCATCCACCCCTCTGGTTCAACATTTTGCTTTGAAACACAATAGCAAACTGGACACCTTTAAATGGTGCATTATAGAAAAAGTCCAGAGACCAAAAGGGGGGTTACCTGGACAAATTGTTGGCCAAAAGGGAGGTATTTTGGATTCTGAAACTGAAAACCAGGATACCTCTAGGACTAAATTCACGTTATGAAATTATTAACTTTTGGGAATAGTATATTGTGAGATTGTATTATATTGTATTATCTTGTTGGGATTGTTACTATTATTATTATAGTTTGTTTCTATACAGTTGTCTCAATTGTATATATACTTTCTCTATTATATATTTGTGCTCATTGAATATTTATGTGCATGTACTGTGAATGTTTACTTAATCTTGTTTGGAGTTTTGACATTGTTATCATGTATTTTACATTGTATTTACGATGTATGTCTGTAAGGATTTGCACTTTGCCCTATCTGGTTAACAGTAGTATTTGGTTTGTATTTTGAGTGACTATTGATTAGTTCCTTTCCTATTAATCTTTATTTTTAGAATTTTGTACATTGTATTTAAACTAAATAGATAATATAGGTAGCTGTTTCAGGCATAGAGATGTCTAATTAATTAACTAATTATCATACAGATGAAATTCAGAGATGTGTGTTTTGTTTTTAACCTATTAACGTTGAGCTGTTAGTTTAAATAGTGTGTTAGAACATAACCAGCTAGGCTATGATTACGGCTAAGAGCCGAAATGCGTAAGCCATTTGGTGAACGCTTCTCTGAACTTTGTGATGCTGTTTCATTCATTTGGATCTTTTAATAATGTCCAATAAATTTTGGTGTTTTTACGGAACCGGACTCTACAATTTTGTCCTTTTATCGGTACCAGCTTGTCCAGGTTGCCGTCAGCTTTGCTGCTGCTGTGATTGTTTTTCCTTACCAGCTATTCACCTACCGTATCTCCTCTGATGACATCACTGGTCGAGGACAAGTGAGAGCGGAGGGATACGCCGAAGGAAGACGCCACGAGAGGTGAGGACGCTACAGTCCAAAAGTACCTGGCGCAGGAAGGCAGCTCACTTACTGTCACAAGGGGATATGAGCATAGCTCCGGGTGCACTGAGGATTGAGGTATCGCCTTCTTTTTCCATTTGCATCTGCAGTGCACCTGACAATGTGGGGGTTTGTTGGTGATCGCTGTGTGATATATTGATGTGATTTATCATTGCGTGATTTATCATTGCACCAGCAGTTCTTGTGAACTGCCCTCTGCAGATTCGCGGCCAATCGTCCGCTAGCAGGGAATGTCAATCAACCAGATCGTGTTCGATCGGGTTGATTTCTGTCCACGGCCTCAGAGCAGGTGTACAAGTTATGGAGCAGTGGTCTTTAGACAGCTGCTTCATAACTTCTGTTTCCGGCGAGCCTTCTGTTTCCAGCGTACGGGTTGATTTCTGTCCATGGCCTCAGAGCAGGCGGACAAGTTATGGATCAGCGGTCTTTAGACTTCTGGGCATAACAAGGGGCATCTTGCTCTGTAAGGAGCTTGATAAATCGGCCCCAAGGGCTCAAAGATAGGAGGTCTCAGGTGTTAGAAAAAAAATGCAGGCAAAGGGCTGAGATACATATTTACACACACACACGTCTAAATATGTATATATATATTTTTCACTTTTGAAATCCAGTGAGTGCGACCTTGTTTATGATTATATATATATATACTGGAGTTCTTTGCTGTCAAGTAGATGGAAATATGTAAATTTATATTTGTGCAATATTCATATTTAATAATGGTTTTAACTATGTATTTACTGTACATATATCACATTCCAATGTTCTGCACATAGCAGAATATGTTCTAAGTATTTTTAAAATCTCTCTCTCTTTTGGGTTTAGCATCCTGATCATTATAACTTTTATTTTTGTTCCTATTGTTACTTAAAAGGTACAGTACAGTTTAAATTAAAGGGACAGTCAACACCAACATTTTTATTGTTTTAAAAGATAGATAATGCCTTTACTACCCATTCCCCAGCTTTGCACAACCAACATTGTTATATTAATATACTTTATAACATTGTTGTCTAATTACATTGGAAATGGATGTAACTCCCAGCTAATTATCTTGAGTGATTTTTGATACACTGTATTTCAGCATATGAATAGGAATTTAGTATGTATATCTACGGTAACTATCAATTAGTAACACTGGTGTTAATCATGACGCAGGTAACCTTTGCAATATGATTGGATAAGGTGGATTTAAATAGTATACAAAGGGATTTGTTTTTATGTCTGAAGAAACGGTCAGTAGACTGAGAAACGCATAGCATACCACACTGATGCACTTATGAGTGCTACATTGTTTTAAGTGTTTTATCTATATTAAAGTGTGTTTTTAAACATATCACTTCGTATCGATTGATCTTTGCGATCACTCCCCCCTTTGCTGACCAGCTTTTCGTAGTCAAGTTGGATTACACTCTTCAAGAGTTTGGAGCATCTTGTATCCTGGTTACGAGGACCGTGGTATCAGGGAGCTGGGGCGCTGTGAGACTCCAGCCTGCCACTAATAGCACAACTAGGTGCTGCCTCCTTTGTGAGTATATTGAGACTGTTTGTTTACAGCTGATACGCACAAGGAAGCGCCTCTTATTTTTCTGTCTTTCAGACTGATGTTTGGTTAATACTTTATAACATTTAAACCTCTAAAAGTCTGCCTGTTTCTAAGCTACTACAGACAGCCTCTTATTACATGCTTTTTTTATTAGGTTTTCACAGCAGGCGATTGCTAGTTCTTGTGGGCCATAAAGATAACATTGTGCTCATGCCTGTGGTTTGTGAATGACATTGTACTAATTGGCTAAAATGCAAGTGAATAGATAATAAACAAATAGCCATGAGATCAGGGGGCTGTCAAAAAAAAAGGCTTAGATACAGGGTAATCACAGAGGTTAAAAGTATATTTAAGGGACAGTGTGCACCAATTTTCATATAACTGTAATAGATACTACTATAAAGAAGAGTATGCACAGATACTGATCTAAAAAGCCAGTATAAAATCTTTTAAAAACTTACTTAGAAGCTCCAGGTTTAGCACTGTTGATGATGTTAGGCTGGGACACCCAGTGAAAGGGGCTGATAGCAGACACTCCCACCCCCTTCCCTGCATATGAAAAGACAAATTAGACAAACAGAAGTCAGCAGTAGACTGTAAATGAGAGTATACATCTGACACTTTGGGGCTTAGTTAGGAGTCTGAAAATCTGCACAATGTTATTAAAAAAAATAAGCAAAACTAAACATTGTTACAAAAACACTCCCAGATGGGCTAAATAAATTGATAATCTACTAAACATTTATGTAAAGAAAAATTTGATGTAAAAATGGCCCTTTAATATAACCATGTTAGCTGTGTAAAAAATTTGCAGTTGACTGTCCCTTTAACGGTTAGATTTCAAGTGGAGAGCTAAATTATCTAATTTGTCTATTTGCGGGAGCGTGATAATTAAACAGCCATTACAAGTGGCTGGTTATTGCTACCACGAGCTCGTAGTAGCAATTAGCGCTCCAAAAATTAACCAGAGCTCCGATCTCTGGTTAATTTTCTAAAAGTGCACCAAATGCCCTCAAAATAGAGGGCATTATAGTTTTTTATTAAAAAATGGGGTGTTAGAAAAAAACGGTACTGAAAAGTGCCTTTACATTGCGGTCTATGGGAACTGTTTATTCACATAAACCACAATGTAAATATATATGTATATGCTTATATACATATATATATTTATGCGTTAATATGTGTATATACACATAAATATATATGTATAAATTCATATACATATTTATTTAAAAATGCTGCCCATCGCTGCACTACTTAACCCTTTCGCTGCGGGAGGTTCTAATGCCGTCTCTGACGGAGCCTATGGAAACTCGCTCTCGTGAGCGCAATGCATGCAAGCGAAATTTAGAGCTCCACTTGTAGTCTAGCAATAAATGTATATAATTCAGATAGAGCATGCAATTTTAAACAACTTTCCAAATTAATTTCATTATTTCTTTTTTTCTTTTTTTTCTTTTGGTATCATTTGTTGAAAAGCATGCCTAGACAGGCTCAAGAGCAGCAATATACTACTTGGAGCTAACTGCTGATTGGTGGCTGCACATATAACCCTCTTTCATTGGCTCACCCAATGTGTTCAGTTAGTGCAATGCTACAACTTCAATAAAGGATACCAAGGGAATAATGCAATTTTGCTGATAGAAGTAAAAATTGGAAAGCTGCTTAAAATTGTATGCTCTTTCTGAATCATGAAATAAAAAAAATAAAATAGGTTTCATATCCCTTTAACAGAAATTTGTGATAGCAGAATGAGAATTGTCAGAGCATAAAGAAATCTGTTGCTTCATCAGAATGCTATCAGAGTTGGTGAATGACAAGTTTATTCTTGTCTCACTTTCCTCGGCTTCGTTTCATTAAAGATTTACTTCCATTGTTTCTTCCGCACCATAAAAACTTCAGCTGCCAAATATAAACTAGGTTATTGTTATAGTCATCTTTGTCATATAAATACTTAATTATACCTTTTTTTAGTTTACTATTTCATCTTGTAATATGTTACCTAAACTTTTTATAATCCACAGTTGACTGCTTTCTGCAAAGAAGAAATCATATTGTGCACAATTCATAATTCGTGAATTCTATAAGCATTTAGGTCTATTTTAAAGTAAAAGCCCTAAAATGCATGCTACTTCGTTACACTACCTTTCCTAACAGATTTGTTGACTTTCTTGTACAACTAACAGGTTTCTTATTGACCCACAATTATTTTGTCTTTGATGGAACATACTATCTCCAGAAGTGTGGCACAGCGATGGGGACAAAATTTGCCCCCTCATACGATAACATCTATATGGGATACTTTGAAACCCAATACATTTTTGAAGATGGATTTTCCCAAAAAGAGAATTTTTTTAAATACGGTCGGTTTATAGATGATCTTATACTAATCTATAATGATAGCAGCGTTCCATCAATTCAAGACTTGCTAGATCACTTCAATAGCAATTATCTTAATTTGTCATTCACATACAAAATAAGTGACACAACGATAGAATACCAAGATCTCAACTTAGATTATGATCAAGACTATAACATCATCACCAGTAGTTATAGAAAACCACTATCGAGGAATACCATATTAAGAGCTGATTCGTGCCATACTCTACATATGAGAAAAGGTATCCCGAAAGGCCAATAACTGCGTATACGCAGGAACTGTACCTCACTGAAGATGTATAGAAAGCAAGCAGATGAACTTTCAACCAGACTGATAGGAAAGGGATACAATAGACACACATTAAACAACATCAAAGAAAGAGTAGCCAGATTGGATAGACAAGTACTGCTGAATAATGATCACAGTAGTGACAGCAACAAAAATAAGATAAATACTAAAAGCACTGGCTTGGAGGAGATATATTTTACAACAAAGTATAGCAATCAATTCTATACTATTTCCAATATAATTAAGAAATATTTACCAGTTCTCAACGGAGATCCTACTCTCAAGAATTAAATGTGTAGCCAAAAGGGCCCCCAATATAGGGGACACAGTTACAAAGAAATTTCACAAAAGGGAAAGTGCCACACCCAATTGTCTCTCCTCCATCAAAGGGAATTACAAATTACAAAGGGTATTCCTTGCAAAAGCTGTTCGTACACCAACAAAAGTTTAACTTTCAATTCAACTCAAACGAATAAAGTGTATGACATCAAAAAAAGAATTGATTGTACATCGACACATGTCATATTTCTTATTACATGTAAGCTCTGTTTTCAACAGCATGTAGGAGTTACAACACGTTCCCTCAAAGACAGAATTAGGGAACTCCTGAATTCTATAGAGGAAGAGATACCTAGAACTCCTGTAGCCAAGCATTTCCACCTACATGGACAAGGCACCATGATTTTTTCTTTTCGTGGGCATCAAACATATAGAGAAGGATCCATTAGGAGGTGATAGACTGAAAAGTTATTAAGGAGAGAGGTATATTGGATCTTTACATTAGAAACAAGATTACCAAAAGGCATCAATTGTAGATATGATGTAGATTAGATATAGGGTATACAATATATGGATAAGAATAAATAATTAGCACATTATGTACTTTATTATATTTACATATACATTTACATGTCACATTACTCATTTATCATCTATTATAATATACACATCTACAGGACACGTCAGCTTCTAATCATCATAATTTAACAATTACATCACAGCATTACAACACATACACAAATATCATATCAAATATCAAATATCATCAAACATAACCTAACAATAATTATGTACCCCTATAAGAGTAAGATCAAGGTAAACATACTCTGCACTTAATTAAATAGAGATATATTTTAATACAACGTAACAGGATACTTCAGGACAAATCAGGCCTAGGTTAGGTATATGTAGCCTTTATTAAGGAGGTGTCTACATTTGGAACAAATGAGATTATGAAGATATCACAATAGTGTTTAATTACCTTGTTCTTAGTACATACATATATTCTTATTTCCTTTTCTAAACTCTCTAACAGATAGGCAGATAGCATCATATATAAGGAGAGAAATGAGAACTATATATATATATATATAGAGAGAGAGAAAGTAGACCATCACTATTGGTACCTATTTCTAATCCTATCTTCTAACATGTGTCATTATTTAAAGCATTTGTATATATTTTTCCTTTGCAGATTTTGTTTTACTTTAATCTTATATTTTTATCTGCATGTTACCATCCTGTTAGACAAAGTATAATATTGTACAATTCTACTAGAACAGCTAATGAAGATATCCATGATGTTAAAGGGACAGTCAACACCAGAATGTTTGTTGTTTAAAAAGAAAGATAATCCCTTTATTACCTATTCCCCAGTTTTGCATAACCAACTCTGTTATAGAAATATACTTTTTACCTCTGTAATTACCTTGTATCTAAGCTTCTGCAGACTGCCTCCTTATCTCAGATCTTTCAACAGACTTGCATTTCAGGCAATTAGTGCAGACTCTTAAATAACCATGTTCATGAGCACA
>CAJPDP010012593.1:0-10604 GCA_905336975.1 Bombina variegata variegata
CTGGAGTTTTGTCGTTAGATTTCTAACGCTCACTTCAGCCAAGACTCTAAATACCGGCGTTAGAAAGATCCCATTGAAAAGATAGGATACGCAAATGGCGTAGGGGGATCTGCGGTATGGAAAAGTCGCGGCTGCAAAGTTAGCGTTAGACCCTTACCTACAAGACTCCAAATACTAGCGGTAGCCCAAATCCAGCGTTAGGAGCCTCTAACGCTGGTTTTGACGGCTAACGCCAAACTCTAAATCTAGCCGATAGTGTCTGTTAGGATTGGTCTCATTGTGTTATTCTTAAGTGTTTTTTCTGCAAAATACTTTTGCATAGACAATTTCTGTGTGAATTGGTTCAAATCAACAAAGAGTGAGAAAACATTATGTTTATTAGTAGGACTATAAGAGAGGCCTTTTCCTAGCACCCGTATTTCGTCGTTTGTTAGAGTATGTGATGATAAATTGAAAATGACTCTACTCAGGGTCTGTAATCGTGCCTCTTTGAGGGCTGTGCCTCGTCCTCTGCACCCTCGTTTCCGTGAGGTCTTTTGCCTTATGGAGGGGCAGTGAGGGAGACCACAGGCTCTGGGTAGCTGGCAATTGTTTTCTGTTTCCACGATGATTGTCTGGGGCCTAACTCTAAAAAATGTTGGGAAGAATTGCTAGTGGAGGCCCCTACCTGATTTCCATTATCACGATGAGAACTCAAGTTTGGATTGGAATTAGAATTACAATTATTTTCAGCATAATATGAATCAGCATCATTGGTGACTACAGGTCTATTAGAAGTATTCCGATGGTTGGAGGAGGAAGCTTCTCTATTGTATGGTGGGCCTTGGTCTCTAGGGGAATAACCCCTTGAGTATCCATAAGCCTGGTTGGGAGAAGGATAATTGAAATGTGTAGAATTTACTTGAGTTTGTTGACGATTCCTATTGGCATTATATACAGTTCTATGTGATTCATAACTTGAAATATGCGGTTTGTAATGATGATATTCGTAATTATGACCTCTCCCTTCCGTTGAGTCATTGTAGTTATGTTGTTGTCTATGCATCTGATTATTAGAATTGGGGGGTTGTCTCCTATTAGGATGCTCATAGTGCCTAGGAACATCCCGATTAAAGCCATTAGATAAATGTCCATTATCTCTATGATAATGTTCATTTTTATTATAACAATGGTTATTATTTTTAATGATATTTTTATTTTTATTTTTTGAATAATTTACCACTGTCCATTCATTGGTTGGGTCATTCAGTACACCTGTTAAAGGTGTCTGTAAATGGTTGGCATTCTGTTGAGAATCTAAATCCCCCATCACATGTGGACCAGGTTGTTTTTATTTTTATTGTATGTGTGTATTTGGCCCTTTTGGTAATCCTCCTCATCCCTCATGAGTTTGCGATTTTTAATCGCCATGAGTTCTTTTTGGAATGCATCCGTTTTTTGTAAAACCATGGAATTCAAATCATCATACAATTTAGAATTTTTAAATTTCTCCAGACTATTTTGGATGGAGTCTATTTCTTTAGATATCTGTTCAACTAATGCTTTCCTATGAGCAATTAAAATTTTCATAAGTGTAGTGGAACAGACATCTAATGCTTCTTCCCATTTAGAGTTAAGAGCTAGGTCCTCTTTAAAAGAGCAATTTTTAAATATTCTAAGTCCACAAGGTATCTGTTATTTATCTATATATTTTTGCAACATCTCGGCATCCAACCAATGCCTACATTCAACATTGATTGATTCCTCTAATTTTGCAAATAGTGCATGAATAGATACGTTTTCTATAGAATTTTCTGAATTAATTAGAGTGCTAGTAGATTCAGTATGTGAAACCAACAATAACCTCTTGTTATTCCTTTCACTAACTGAAAGCATGATAAAATTATAGAAATAAGAAGTAATGTAATTTAAAAAATTATTAAAAGTGATAATCTGTTTTGATAAAAATTAGTGATCAAAAGTGATAAAATAGTTACACCTGTGTTAGGTCAGTTAATCAATTAAGACCCAATATCGAAATATAAAACAATTAATAATGTTGATAAGTGCAATAAATGTATCTCTTCCCAACTTATGTATTGATAAAAATAAAAATCAATAATAATCTCAGTTTTTTCATGTAAGATAAATATAAAAGGATAAATATAATAAATAATCATGTGATATATAAATCCACAACAAAAAAGCAAAATAAAGGAATAAAATGCAGTAAGTGATATAGTTGCTAGTTACAGTGACAGTTACTAGTAACAATACATAATAAAAATCTTCTATGCAGATAGCAGCAAACCTCACAGCCGTAGCCTAAATAAACCAAACAAGATAATAGAGCATGGAAAATGCGTAAGTTTATCAATAATAAACAAAAAACTTTTAAGTCCAATGTAACCAACAAATCTTATACTATTATTGGCCATGTGTCCTGTGCCTCGGACTATGTGGTCTACTTACTTTCATGCTTTTGTGGGGTGCAATATGTGGGGCGTACCTGTAGGCAGTTTAGCACTAGATGGTCCGAACACCAACGCAACATGAAAAATAATTATAGACTCCATAGTGTCTCCAGACATTGTAACAATGTCCACAATGGTGACACAAATTGTTTTACTGTAACTCCTATTGAATTTATACCTAGGTCCCATTTATATAATCGGTTTTTCAGACTCAGACAAAGGGAGACCTATTGGATCCACGTGCTGAAAAGTATGCATCCTAATGGTCTTAATTTATGTGTAGATTTGGCTGCTTTTCATTAGCTACTTCTACGTTTTCTCCCTTTGTCTGTGTCTGAATCACTGGTGATTACGTAGAGTTCCATTTTAAATACCCTCATACATATGAATTTTACATAATTAATTAAAATGTGGTTATTTGTTGTTTTGCTGATCATCACTACACTTAGCTATAAATGTTATATCTCTATGAGTAGTGAGATACTATGGGTCTGTATATTCATTTATTTTATTTATTCTTTTATATACATCTCCACACAGTTTTAAATATCATGTGTTATGTTGGTTAATATATACATGTATAGGCATCTTATATAACATATTTTATCTATTTTATGAGATTTTTTAAAATTATATTGTTCATTAATCATTTGAGACTTTTATCCTTTTTATATATATATTTTATTTATTTCATATACATTGTATGAATTACTTATTGTATTTATATTAATTTATTTTGCCCGGTGGCTGTATGCTTAATATTTTGTATGTGATTCAAGGCAGTTTGATTGACACACCAACAGCCTGTTTTATGCATTTTATATTCAGTTGTCTGTAGATTGTGGCAATCAGCTGCCTTTTATTTGATTGATATACATGCATATATTTGTTACATTTGTTCCGCTGTGATTCTATCATGTCACTGATGCCATTAGTATGTTTGTATATATTTGGCACATTTGCTCCGCTGTGATTCTATTGTGTCTCACTGTTGTCATTTTTATGTATGCATTTATCTGATATATTTGTTCTGCTATAACCCTCTAATGTCTTACTGATTGCATTTTTATATAGTAGCTTTTTCCCATCACAGCTGATGCTATTTGCACACCCATCTTTTTTGGCAGTCATTGATTGGCCCCTAAGACATTCTCGTCATATCTGCAACATTTGTAGGAATGAGGGGTGTGTGTATATGTCTGGCTTGCGATAGGCTTAAAGCTATGATAAGTAGAGCAGGCTTGTAATGTTCAGTATCAGCCTGATGAAACAACCTGAAGGTCGAGAAATGCGTTGCTGTATGCTGTATATATTTTAACATTTTAAACTACAATAAATTTCCGAGTTCTGACTACCTGCTCTACGTCTGACTTAGCTGTATGGTCTATTGACCTGTCTATCATACTGCCGAGGCCGGAGACTGGATATCCTTCAGACAGCTCCCATCGTGACATCGCTCATGGGCTAATGCTGATTGGCCATTTGGTATCCACGTGGTGGTTCCAGAGTTTTGTCTGTCGGGCGACTAAAGGTCCCGTCCTGCTTAGTGAGGCATACGTTTATGCCGCTACCCTTGTGAGTACCCCCGCTGCTGGGCTGCTGTGCTAGCTTTGGCACTTTACTATACGATATTGTCCCATTAGGCGCCTCTGCTTTCTGTCTCTACAGGTGTATTCCTCTAAATCTTCAATTTTACTTTGTATTTTCAGAAGTGTGTTATTTGTAGATTCAAAATTAGTTTTATAGTTCATAGTCAAGTCCTCAAGATCAGAAATTCTTTGTTCAGCCTCAGATATTCTATGGGCGAACGGTTTTACTTCATTAGATAAAGATGCTATGTCTTGTTTGATTTAATTTTTTAGTACATCAAATTTAGGGGATAGGGCTTCTGAAATACAAGAAACTAATGATTGAATGTCTAGTGACTCAGGGAGAGCTGAAGGAATCGAGGTAAGTGATTGTGCATCTACCGAGGTTTCAAGAACAGCTTTGTTCTTTTTTTTTTTCTTTGTCTCCCCGTCATAGCTAAACGTTTTGGAGTGACTGTGTAAATATTTATCAATATACATTATTATGTCATATATGTCATCAAAAATATTACATGTAAATTACTTTTGTCAAATATTTATGTATAGTTTTCTAACCAATTTTCACAATTTGAATAGCACAGGTAAATATTCTACTAAAATGACTGGCCCATTTGTTCAAATTGATAAAAGATTAAAGGGACACTAAATCCAATGTTTTTTTTTCTTTCATGATTCAGATAGAGCATGCGATTTTAAGCAACTTTCTAATTGACTCCTATTATCAATTTTTCTTTGTTCTCTGGATATCTTTATTTAAAAAGCAGGAATGTGATGTATAGGAGCCGGCCCATTTTTGGTTGAGAACCTGTGTTATGCTCGCTTATTGGTGGGTAAATGTAAGCCTCCAATAAGCAAGCGCTATCCATGGTGCTGAACTTAAAATTGGCTGGCTGCTAAGATTTACATTCCTGCTTTTTAATTAAAGATAGCAAGAGAACGAAGAAAAATTGATAATAGGAATAAATTAGAAAGTTGCTTAAAATGTTATGCTGTAAATAATGTAGGTTTAGTATCCCTTTAAAGTCAGATTGTGGGGTGGGGGGCTGACTGAGCTCAGGGATGGCTGTGTAGTCTCTGAGCTCTGAGCTGCATAGCAAAGAAATCAATGACAAAAATACTTTTGGGGATGTCAAGTCTGCTCTTTTTACTCATTCTGGAATGGGCAGCTACAACAAAGGTGATATTAGGCAGACTTGATGCTATTTCCTACATAAGTAAAGAGTATTAACTTTTTCGCGCCAAAAGACGCGAGGTTAGGAAAGTGACAAGCGGAGCTGAAGCATCTTAATTATCACCCCAGACCCGATGTGTAAAGGGCAAGACAGGATCGCGACCGGAATAAAACAAGCATCTCACAGGAGGCACGAGCTCTGTTACTTACACACCAGCCGTTACTAAACCTCCGATTCTGATCTCCTCGGATCCCTCTACGTCATGCAGGTAGGCAGCGGATGCGGACATAATAAGTGGAAGATAGACACTGTGCGGCACAGTGAAGAGGCTGGAATAAGGTCCGGAGGGGAGGCAGTTGATAATTTCGGCAGCGCACTTGACTTTAGAGAATCTAGCACAATACAGTTATTTACACTATGCTGCCTACAGATATGATGCAGGATGAGTGGGACTTGCAAGGGCCGAGCAGTATGACAGCTTCATTAAAACAGGCACGGAGGAGTGGGATATAAATAGCGGAACATAGCTGAAAATAAAAGATACACATCTGTGAAGGGGATATTAAAAACAGAGATCTTTCACTACTGATTACATCTAACTTTATGATGCGATGCTGAGGGAGTAATTTCTAGACCACTAATAAGAGAGCAGTAGTACCAGCCAGAAATTAAAGGGATATACATACACAATAGCTGGGTAAGCTCTCCTTCTCATTATTTAAAATTAAGAAGAATAAGAAAGAGCTCTGAGCTGAGGGAGCTGCTTCAGAACTGTTCAGGGCTACAGACTGAAATATATTATAATCCAGATATTACCCATAACACAAGCCTTTCCTCTCTAAATGTACTCTATGCATTAAAAACCTCTATATATCAGCAAGTCATTATAAGGCTGAGAATTAAGCAGTGGGTGTGATATCTGGTTAAACTATTATGTCCGCCAGAAGGCAACCCAGAGGAGATAAACCAGCAAAAATTTCTACAGTAAGCACCTTCTTTAAACCCTCTAAACAGTGTAAAACCTCAGAATCACTAACAATGGAGACTGCGGGGGACTCGGAACCTGAATCTATTACCTTTAATATGGATGAGGATAAAACTCCTATAACAAAAGCTGATTTGAGAGACTTGGTCTCTAAGCAGGATATTACAAGCAACTTTGAAAAGTTATGGGATAAAATTGATTCTATGCATAATGCCGTCACCGCAAGTCTCACGGACATACGCACTGATACAGCTGATCTAGGAGGCAGACTCGATGAACTTGAGGAACACAGAGACTCGATGACAGAAGAACTAGCAAATTCCTCCCAAACTATTCAAATACAACAACAAACCATTGCAGACCTACAAGATAAGGTCGATGATCTAGAAAATAGATCACGCAGAAATAATATCAGATTAAAAGGGATCCCAGAATCTATAGCCAGCTCAGAATTACATAAATATCTACAACAACTATTCCATAATATTACAGGAGATTCGGAAGAATCAGAATTTGAAATTGAAAGAGCGCACAGAGCTCTACGAGCGAAACCTAAAGGGGAGGCTCCACCTAGAGACGTTATTATTAAATTATCTTTTTTTCAAGATAAAGAAAAAATACTCCAAGCCTCAAGAGCCAAACCAACGTTCAAATTTCAAGGTAACATTATACAATTTTTTCAAGACCTCAGCCTATGCACTCTCCAAAGAAGAAGCTTGTTACGTCCTCTAACCACCCTCCTGAGAAAGCAGCAAATCAAATATAAATGGGGTTTCCCCTTTGCCCTCTATATCCTCAAAGACAATAAAACCCTCACGGTTCGGGAAGTAGAAGAAATTGGCCCAACTTGTAAACTAATGGGTCTTGAAGCACCAAATATACAGGCAGAGGATCAGGCAACAAACCAGTCTGTTCCTCTTAAGCAGTCCAAATGGACGAAGGTGACACATAAGGGATCCAAGAAATAATAATACTTTGAGATTATATTGCTTTATTCATCCCTTGGGATCTCTCCTAGACCCTGGAAACTACACTTGAGACTTCACCTGGATTTTTTTGAAGTATCACTACTCGGGTAACAGGATACCCACTCAGACATTTCCTCCTTAAGGCCCTTAGTAAGGGCTTCGATTAAAAATTTCAGTTTATGGAACTTTGCAAGAAAGTTAAAGAACAGTTACTACTCAGTTAGCCTTTATTAAGACTGTCAGAAATGTTAAATATGTTGTTGACTCATACGTTTTATAGCTACTAATGTTTAAGCAGCTCCAACCCTGATACCACAATGCTAGGGCATGTAATACTTGAGGACCCATTGGATGGGTTTCTTCTAGGGTTGTATATGTTATGTTGTTTTTTTTATTGTTTTCCTGTGATTCTAATCTCTCTTCTTACTCTTTTCAGAGGTGCCGGGGCTTCTCTCCTTCTCAACCTAACTCATGGTAACCATACGCTATGTCCTGACATGACGTTCTCTCCCAGACCGTATGTATTTCAAAATCTCTACATAAGTCCCATACTAATCAGACGCCACAGTAAGATACTATCATGCTCCCTCAGATACACCTGATCTCTCATAATGTGAGAGGGTTGAACTCCAATATTAAAAGACGCACAGCCATGTCCCAGTACCAACATCTGGGAGCAAACATTATTTTTCTCCAAGAAACACATTTCACCCACGCTATCATCCCAAAATATTGGGCTAAACACTTCACTCAACATTTTCATGCAACTACTGACACTAAAAAGAGGGGAGTTTCAATCCTAATTCATTCTAGCTTATCATTTAGACATGATTCTACTATAGCAGACAAGGAAGGGAGATATCTTGTCGTTAAAGGTAGTCTCCAGGGCTCAGATGTTGTTTTATGCAATATATATGCACCCAACGACAACCAGCACTCCTTTTTTCACACCATCTCTAATCTAATTACTGATTGGTCTCAATATAAAATAATACTAGCAGGGGACTTTAATATTACTATGACAAGACATTCAGAAGGTGGCGCTAGATTATCTCCTAAAAAACTGAGACACAACAGAATAGTAAATGCGATACAAGACCACTTGTCCTCACATGCGCTGTTGGACTCGTAGTCCACATTGTATGGCCAGACAACAGACCTAACCTTTTATTCCTCAGCACATAAACAATACACAAGACTTGATTATATCTATACAAGTCAAATCCTTCAACCCCTATACAAGGGTTCTAAGATTCAGTCATGTGTATGGTCTGACCACTCGGTTATCACACTCCACCTAGATGGCTTTACGGACGTTCACCGTTCCCGCACTTGGACTTATGACCCCTCATATGTAAAAGACCCCATAATAAAAGACAGGCTAGGCAGCTCACTTACAGAATATTGGGACATTAACAAGGATTCCACTTCCAACCCCATCCTTCCCTGGGCAGCACATAAGACATATATAAGGGGACTGCTCATTCGAGAAAAAACACTACTGAATAGACAATATAGTTCCCTAATTTCACAACTCCACACAGAGATACAAGAGTTAGAGGCCCAACATAGACTGACCCATAGAAATGATATACTCTCCACATTAACCACCAAAAGGACATATTTGGCCAACCTTTTAAGTAATCAATCAATAAGAGCAATTCAGAAGCTTAACACACAATACTACATTTATGCAAACAAACCGGACAAGTATTTGGCCCACAAATTGAGAGAGCGAAATAGGGCATCCACCATAATGTCCATTCTACTCCTGAGTGGAAACTCAATATCCCACCCACAACATATAGCGGAGGCCTTTGCAGACTTTTATAGGAAACTATACGACGGAAATAAAGTAGCACACACACAACTAGTAGTATCTCAAACCACAAAATTTTTAGAAGAAGCGAAACTTAACCTCCTGTCACAGGAAGATTATGACGGCTTAAATGCCCCAATAACGAGAATGGAAGTCCTGGGAGTTATAAAAGACCTTAAATCGGGAAAAGCTGCAGGACCAGATGGGTTCGCTAGCGAATATTATAAAACATTTAAAGGGATAGTAGTACCCCACCTCACCGATTTCTGTAATTATATTCTAGAGGGACACCACATCCCATATGATCTTCTACAGGCCAGGATTGTGGTGATACCAAAGCCCGGTAAAAACCATAAATTGTGCTCTAGTTACCGACCTATTTCGCTTATTAATCAGGACCTGAAGATCCTCACAAAAATCTTAGCTAACCGGTTGCAATATGTCCTACCTAAGCTGATCCATTTGGATCAAGTGGGTTTTGTAAGGGAGAGGGAAGCGCCGGATAATGTACGTAGATTGATGAGCATTATAGATTATGTGGATAAAACTCGGATGCCTTCTCTGCTCCTGTCATTGGATGCGGAGAAGGCATTCGATAGAATAGACTGGGACTATATGAGGTCAGTATTACTTAAGATGGGTTTTGGAGGGGCCTTCATAAAAGCACTAAATGCGATATATTCCACTCCATCAGCTCGGGTCTCTGTGTCAGGCTACAAATCTAAAAATTTCCCTATATTAAATGGCACAAGACAGGGGTGCCCTTTATCCCCGCTTCTCTTTGCGCTGTGCGTGGAGCCATTAGCAGACAAAATTAAACTAATGCCAGATATATCAGGAGTAACGATAAAAGACAAAGAATACAAATTAACACTCTTTGCAGATGATATTTTACTCACGTTGACTAGACCACTTATCTCTCTACCCAATTTATATAAAACATTAGAAGAATTCTCCCAAATTTCGGGATATAAAATCAATCTAGACAAATGCGAGGCTTTATCACTAGGGTTACCACAACACACCAAAAAACTTATAGAATCCAACTTTGAGCTGAAATGGTCAACTCACTCTCTCAAATACTTAGGGATTCACTTGACCCCTCAGGTTAATCAACTATACAAATATAACTACACACCCATATACAGAGACATCAGGAAAGATTTACATAAGTGGAAAACATATACATTCTCGTGGATGGGGAGACTCGCCGCAGTGAAAATGACAATTTTACCCCGTCTACTATACCTATTTAGGACATTGCCCATAGAGATCCCGACGTCAGAATTGAAAACCCTACAAGCGGAACTAATAACATTCATCAGAGGGAGGAAAATGCCCAGAATCTCATCCGCACTTATCACAAAACATAGAACTCTGGGGGGATAGGGGCCCCCAACCTTTTAGAATATTATCGAGCAGCTAGATTAGCTCAGACAGTGCTCATGGGGAGTAGGGGGGAGGCGGTCCTTTGGACTAGACTGGAAGCAGACCTGAGAGGGTCTACGCATGTAGATGATATTCTATGGAACAGAAACCTGACAGGAACCACACATGACAAATACCACTCACACATTCTAGAAAATACCGTGCACCTGTGGTCTCTACTAACTAAACA
>CAJPDP010012753.1:0-13721 GCA_905336975.1 Bombina variegata variegata
CCTGTGATGACTCCTAAGTGTGGATCACGTGACTTGGATTACGTCATGTCAGAGGTGTAGTCCAATTCTTGAACCAGATAATGGAACAACTGTAGCGCTACAGCTTAACAAGAGTCTCTGTGAATGAGGTGCATAAATATTTGAACTAGCAAACCCACTGGATTGGGGCAAATCACTTCCTCAGTTTCCAACAGGGAGATGTCTTGTCTTTAGATGCAGACCAAGAAGGCCTATTAGAGAAAAGCAGTGACAGGATTATTCCTAGTCAGATAGAACGTCTACGCGTTTTGCCCTACACTGGGCTTTATCAAGACTTATATTCCTTCATAGTGCAATGTCCATTTTAAATAGACCTCCCTTTGTTCTGATTGGTGGTTGTGAATTAAAATTAAAGGTGGAATTGAGAGTTGCTGATGGGGCAAGCCCAAGTTTATCACAACATTGTTCATACATTCAGTAATACCATTATTTATCAGAGCTAATTATCAGTCTCCAAGAATAGTTTATGTGACTTAGATAAATAATTTTAACCACAATTAATTTCCAAAGTCTAAAAAATACCAAAATAAAATGTATATTATTTACGATAACATAGGGTCTTTTTCGTTTTTATTAAACATATTACTCATGAGGCATATTGCATGTTAGATATTTATATTTTTAAATTCTAGATTTAGAAAGGGAGTTTAATAGACAAATTATATGTAACGACCATTCACTTTATATACACAAAGGTATGTCAAAATAACGATGTGTCAAAAAGATAATTTTAACTTATTGTACTAGGCTGAGAATTTGTTCTCTAAAAGATAGCCTTTCTATATTAATTAAAATACTTAAAAAGGATTGAAAAGATTATTTTTGCTATTTGCAGCACAGCTGACACAGTGTTTGGATTTTATTGGGGAATCTACAGGAAAGGTTTAATATCTAGCTCTGAGTTCAATCCTGAGAGATAGAGAGTATCCATTTGATAAATAAGTTCTGCTTCCATTTTAAGGAGACGTTGTTCTTTATTACCTCCTCTCCAATTGTGTTTTTTCCCCTGTTTTGGGTGTAGATCTTGTAGGCATAGTCACAAAATCAAAAGTATTGAATCCCCTACTAATAAATTTAAACTGAATATCAAAGACACAATTAGATGTCAAGATGGGCATGTAATATACATCATTGAATGTTCGTGCAAAAAATTATATATAGGGGAAACCACTAGGACCTTCAGGGAAAGGATTAGGGAACACCTCTCATGCATAGAGAGGGGTAATTTAGACACCCATCTATTTACCCACTTTAGAGAAATACATACAAACAATGTAAAAGACTTCAAATTTTGGGGTGTTATGAAATTAGTACCCAATTGGAGAGGAGGTAATAAAGAACAACGCCTCCTTAAAATGGAAGCAGAACTTATTTATCAAATGGATACTCTCTATCCCTCAGGATTGAACTCAGAGCTAGATATTAAACTTTTCCTGTAGATTCCCCAATAAAATCCAAACACTGTGTCAGCTGTGCTGCAAATAGCAAAAATAATCTATTCAATCCTTTTTAAATATTTTAATTAATATACACAGAGATTACGAGTTTTGCGGTAACAGGGGTGCGTTGCTAACGAGCATTTTTTTTTCAACGCTCCCATAAGACAAGAGCTTGGGACTATCTTTTACACCCACAGTGGACTTTAATCTGTTCAGGACTTTGTTGGACGTCAACAAACAGATTCGAAATTTGACCTTAAGAAAGTTTTATAAGTCACAACAATTGGGAGATAATGAGAGCCACGTATCCATTCCCTCTGGAGGTTCTGGGGGGTTGATGGAGTCAGACAGGATTAGTTCATTGGATTTCCAGGAACTTTGTGATATAAGGGTTCTGGAACTACTTGAAGGGGAGGGGAGTGCAGATAAAAGGGAAGTAATACAGACCCCCTCTCTAAAATCCAAGTCCTCCTTTTACCCCATCCATAGCAGGGGACATATCCTTGAAAAATTTCAGCAGAGGGTAGAGCAGGACCTTACCAGACTGTACTACACATCTGAAAGGGGCAAGCAGCGCAACATCTCAATCAATCAAAAAAGGGCACTCGAAAATCTAGCAAAAAATGAGAGTATAGTGGTGAGGGCCGCTGACAAGGGGGGTACTATAGTGGTTCTGAATACCAGCAGCTTCAGAGAGGAAGCATACAGACAACTCAGAAACACTGAAGATTATGCCGCTTTGCCGGAGGATCCAACAAGTTCCAGCGGCAATTGGCCTCCCTTGTAGATGATGGTGTTGAACTGGGGTTTATTGAAACATACACACAAGATTATCTTTTGATGTCTAATCTGGCCATCCCTACTTTTAATCACTTGCCCAAGGTTCACAAGTCAATTGACAACATACAGGGGAGGCCAATTGTCAGCGGCATTGGCTCCTTGTTGGAGCACTTGTCAGAATGGCTTGATCAAGTATTACAGCCACTGGTAGGGTCTCTGTGGAGTTTTCTATCTGACACAAAATATGTGCTTAATCTCCTTTCGCAGGTGGTATGGAAGCAACATTATACATGGCTTACGGCTGATGTCAAGTCACTTTATACTTCCATCCCACACGACAAGGGACTTCAGACGATTCGCTTTTTCCTTGAGAGACAATATGGCACGGATTCAAAATTTGTGGATTATGTGGTTGAGGTGACTGGCTTCCTTCTCAGCCACAATTACTTTGAATTTGGGGGGGATTTCTTTCTCCAGAGGCGTGGGACAGCAATGGGGGCTAAGTTTGCCCCCTCTTACGCCAACCTGTTCATGGGTTGGTGGGAGCTGTCCCACATCTATGGAGAGAGAAATCCCCACAAGGATGGTATTGTCTGGTATTGTCGCTATATAGATGACCTCCTCTTTATATGGGGAGGTACTGATCTTGCACTAGAGACATTTATCAAGAGTCTGGATGATGAATTTCTGGGTATCCATTTTACTAATGAAATACAACAAAGTACGATTAATTTCCTAGATGTCACACTGAGGGGTATTTCAGGTCAAAATATTATATCTGAAACTTATCGCAAACCCATCTCAGGGATCTCACTTCTACACGAAGACAGCTGCCATCCACAGGGGGTATTCAAAGGAGTGGCCAAAGGGCAGTTCATCCGACTTAAGAGAAATTGTAGTGAGATAGATGTTTATAAAAAACAAGTGGATGATCTTGCCAGGAGACTAAAAGATAGGGGCTACAGCAGCTCAGTAATATCCAAAGCTAGTACATAACATAGTAAAAGGCATATCCAGGGATAATCTCCTGGGACCCTCTAGGAAAAGGAGGAGGAAATGTAGCTCCCAGAGTGGTCTAAATGACAGAGTAATTTTCATGACTGAATACTCGAGACAGTATAAGGACATCTGCCGGATAGTGGAGAAACATTTTGGCTTGCTCTCTGTGGATGATAATCTACAGGAAGTGGTTGGCAAGGGCTTAAGATACTCCTATAAGAAGAACAAATCAGTAGGCAACATTGTGGCACCAACTAGACTTAAAAAGACAGGCACCCCCATCTCCTCTTGGCTGAGTTGTAAGGGCACCTTTCGCTGCCACCACTGTACATGTGTGGCATGTGAAAGGTTGGCCCCAGGGGAATATTTTAGTTCATTGACCACTGGCCAGACTTTCCAGATAAACTCCTGTCTGAACTGCAGATCTACGTATGTTGTATATGTCATTAACTGCATGGAGTGCTCTCTACAATATGTACGGTTAACCACCAGGAAGGCTAGGACCCGCATTAAGGAACATCTAGCAGATATAAGGGCGGGTGTACTCACTACTCCACTAATACAACACTTTTCAGGACTTCACCAAAAAGACACCACAACCCTTGCTTGGACCATTATAGAAAGGATCCCTCCCCTTAGGGGGGGACTGGACAGAACCCATAGATTAGGGGAGAGGGAGGCCTTCTGGATCTTCAAGCTGAGGACCAGGGTTCCAGAGGGCCTTAACGTGAATTCAACTAGCCAGTTGATTTATGGTTGAGAATATTATCCCCTACTATTGGCTCTGTTTTGTTCCCACTCTGACAAGTTGGGTATCCTGTTAGGACTTAGCGGAGTTTCCATTCCTAGTATAATCTAAGTGGTCTGTTCCTTTTTAAACGTTTAGCCTAAACAATCCCCGTACAGTCAGCTGTAGTGTCATTAATTAATTAGTAACAATTTCCTCCCTTCTTTTCTGGCCATTATCACACTCCCAGATTAGCACCATTTGAATGGGCTGTGGAAAGATTATGGGTTAATCATAGGCAAAAAAATTATTACAATGAATGTGTGCCTGGTTAGGGATTAGAGGGGACATATGGCCAACATGTGTATACTTTATACATTTGTTGTACCCTTGCACCTTTAATTTAGTCAATTTGTTTAGGATTAAACATAGTACCTACCATCTCCTCTATGGAGCGAGTTGCCATTGACTTTGAGAAAGGGTGATATTAACTCTAGTATATATGTATATTCATTTATTTCAATCACATATTCAGTCCCTCAAGCAGGGTGTATGTTTACTTTTTAATACACAGCATTAGATTCTAGACCGTTTGACAGCCCACTAGGGATATCATGCTAACCACCTGTTATACTGTGTTTCAGTGGGCGTGGACAAGGGAAGTCTCCATCGGGCTGCACGGAACCTGCTGAAGTATACTGACAAGTTTAATTCCAGTCTATATTTCTTACACGCAATGTTGTAGCTGGCAACATATTGTTATATATGTTTCTGCATTCCAATGTTTGTTAATCAAAATTTTGAGTTTGGGGCTGCACCCATAGACGAAGTGTACCTATTGGTCAGTTCCTTTGAAGGGGGTGTGTCCCGAGTGGCCAATAGACAAATGGGCTGGCTGTTTTAAAGAGCACTGTGTACAGGTTTTAAATCAGGTAATGAGTAAGGCCAAGTGCTGAAACGCGTTTACCTGTCTGTTTTTTCGGCCCATGCTATATTTCCTATCCAGTATTTTAACCCCGGGGTGATTATCCCCTCCACGTAGTGTTTGTATGCTGTTTTTACTCGTGAGTGTTTTTGTGAACTCATGCAGCGCTATTGTGCTACCTGTAAATTAACCCCATTTTTTTGTGCATTATACCGGTGTCTGTGCTCTTCTCCTTTTTTCATTATTGTTAAGACAACGCTGGTATTACGGGTTTTTTAAACCCGGCGTTAACTGCAAAAAGGTGAGCGTAGAGCAAAATTTAGCTCCACATCTCACCTCAATACCAGCGTTGCTTACGGTAGCGGTGAGCTGGTAAAACGTGCTCGTGCACAATTTCCCCATAGGAAACAATGGGGCATATTCAGCTGATAAAAAAACCTAACAACTGCAAAAAAACAGCGTTCAGTTCCTAACGCAGCCCCATTGATTCCTATGGGGGAAATAAAAGTTATGTCTGCACCTAACACCTACATTATACTTATGAACCCCTAATCTACTGCCCCCAACATCGCCGACACCTACATTATATTTATTAACCGCTAATCTGCCCCCCCAACATCGCCGCAACTATATTAAATGTATTTACCCCAACGTCGCCGCTACTATACTAAATTTATTAACCCCTAAACCTAAGTCTAACCCTAAGTCTAACCCCCCCCCCCCAACTTAAATATAATTTTTATTTTTTTAAAAATATTTTTTTATTGAAAGTTTTTACAATGTCATACAACGAACCAATATAAATAATAGTATACAGGATGTCAGTCAAAATACAGGTAAAAACAGAACCTGTTCATTTATGAATGTACATGGTGACTATCAAGATACCGCTATTAATCAAACCTTTTGAATATAGATCAGAAATAGCCATGTAGGTGTTTTCAAAGTTCACATGCATACTTGATAGATCTAAGATACAAACTTTGTATATCTGGTTCAGATAGTGTCAAACATATATAACATTTCCATATGGTACATCATATGATCCACAAAATGTTGGTAATACGTCCCTCAGAATAAGAAAAACTTAGCTATAGCATCTAGTCTGATTTCGTGAAACTAGGAGTGGGGAGTAGGTAGAGTTTCGGATCCTCCTATAGGGACACTAGATAATACGAAAAGTATAGACCAGACAGAAAGGAAGAGATTAGAACTAGGACTAAGTGGGAGAAGAAAGGGAAAAAAAAGGGGGGGATTAGATGAGTCATAGGAAGTTTTACTATTTATGTAACCAGGTATCCCATATCAGCCAGTAGGTGTCCATCTGAAAGAAAAATCTCTCCATGTTAGACATATAGTCTATTACTGCATGTATTTCAACTAAACTAGAAGGTTCAGGAGATTTCCAGGTTCATGCGATGCACAACTTGACTGCAGTAAATATATATATCAGCAATCTCTTCGACATCTGTGGCGTATCACTTTCTATAATATGCAATAGAGCGTTGGCAGATGAGACCTCAGGGATAAGATTCAACAATTCGCATAGTCTCTGAATCTCTCTCCACAATGGGACTATTTTCGGGCAATCCCACAAAATATGTAGATCTGAGCCAACTATACCACATCCTTGCCAACACATCAGCGAAGCTGTGGGATACGTTTTAGCTAATCTCACAGGAGTCCTATGCCACTTTAAAAGCACTTTGATATATATTTCTAACATAGTGACACAGTGTATAGTTTTTTTGGTTAGTATAATAGCCTTCTCCCAATCTTGGTCTGAGAAATTGGTGCCAATTTCTCTGTTCCACGCTTTATATTGCCACGGTATCCCCAGAGTAAGTTCTGATAGAAGAAGGTTATAATGCATTGTAAGAGGTTTGGGATATTTAGACTCACTTTTCCATCTCATCTCCCATGGAGTGGGCTTCCTAAGGGGATCCACAAAGAACCCCCATGCCCTCAGAAAACTAAGGACCCTGAGGGACTCAAACGGGAACCACGGTGGAGCTGGTTCAAATTTAGTGGGTACTAGGGACAGATCAAGTGACAAGTTTTGGTCGAAGAAGTCTTTAATGGCCAAGAATCCCTTCAACCTCCATTCACCCGAATAAATATTTTGAAAATCCCAGAATAAACCCGCAATGCGGTGCACCGGTGATCGGTGGGGGGCAATCAGCATTCTACTCCTCAGAGATTTCCAAATTGATAGATTGTGTTGTATTATGATATTATGGAGTGAGGGGAAGAGTTTCCCTATGTTTGGGATCCAAATTAAATCTGGGAGTTCTAATCCTCCTGGTAGTCCAGACGCCTCTAGATGTTACCAACCCGGTTTATCATCTGTTAATCCCCATTCAGTGACATGTGATAACCTTGCTGCTTCATAATAAATGAAGATATTGGGAGCCGCGATGCCTCCCCGGGGGAAGGGTCGATGTAACATATTGTGGGCTATTCTATGCGCTTTATTTTGCCATATGTAATCTAGGAACAATTTATGTATATTGAATAGAGTAAATGTGGACCATTAAGCGGGATACAACAAAATAAATATAACACCTTCGGGAGCAATGACATTTTAACTGAGGCAACTCTCCCTAACCAGGAAAGTTCTTTAAAATCCCATTTCACTAATAGTTGTTTAAGGTTGGAAATAAGGTGGTCATAATTGTCTCTAATTATCTGATCCAGTTTAGAGCTAAGGTATATACCTATATGTTTCAGGTGTTGAGCTGACCAAGGAAACGGAAAGGTATATTTGAGTAGTGTTAGAGTGGGTAGTTCAATCTGAATGGGATACCCCTCCGTCTTTTTATAGTTAATTTTTTAATAACTTACAGCCCCAAAGTAGCGAATCACATCAAAAACTGCTGGGATTGAGGTAATTGGTTCCGACAATAACAAGGTCACATCGTCTGCGAAAATAACTATTTTTTCTGGGGGGCTCAAAAGAGGCACCCCAACAATCAAATTGGATTGTCTAATTCTCTGAGCAAAAGGTTCCATCGTAAGTGCGAAAATGAGTGGAGACAGTGGGCAACCTTGTCTGGTCCAGTTGGAAATCGGGAATTCCGAGGAACAGAATCCCATTGCCTTGACTCTCGCATGCGGTACTGAATATAGAGTTCGGATTGCTATGATGAAGGGTTCAGGGAACCCAAAGGATCGAAGGACTTCCCATATGTACTCCCATCTGACCCTGTCGAAGGCCTTTTCAGCATCTAGCGACAGGGCCACCATTGGGATATTCAGGCGTTGTGCTTCCGTGAATACTGAGATCAATCTTCTCGTGTTATCTGGGCCTTGTCTTCCCATCGTGAATCCCACCTGATCGTGGTGTAAAATCCCTGGTAGTAAATGAACAATCCTATTCGCTATGAGTTTGGAATATAATTTAGTGTCTAAGTTGATAAGAGAAATGGGGTGGTAATTGCCGCAATCAGTCTGATCTTTCCCTGGTTTAAGTATAGTAATAATGGTGGCCTCTAAAAATTCCCTACGCATTTTCCCTGTCTCTCAAATCTCGTTAAAGAGATTCCTCAGCACTAAAACTATTTGTGGTTTCAGTCTCTTGTAAAATGTCCCTGTAAAGCCGTCTGGCCCAGGGGCCTTGTTATTTTGGATTTGCTTTAAGACTCTCTCAACCTCTTGTAAAGAAAATGGCTGTGTAAGTGATTCCCTACACTCCTCTGGCAGCTGTGGTAGATTAAGGGTAGATTAAGGGTTGATAGAAAGTGCCTAATATCTGGGGGTGACATTGCTTATGGGCATTCATTTTCTGCAATGTTGTATAGAGTCAAAAATTTTTTGCAAACATCATTCCAATATCTGCTGGAATATATGCTGTCTGTCCCTTATAAGTTAGAGATGGAATTCTTGTAGCCGCTGCTCGTTGCCTCAATTTTTTCGCGAGAAGCGCGTCTGCTTTATTACTTTTTGAATACATGAGCTGTTTGAACCGTAGAGCGGCCTCTTGAACCCTTTCAATTTCCCTTTCTTTAATGAGGGCCTTAAGTTTGAGTAACTTATCTGAAAGAGCCTGTGAAGGGTTGGATTTATTTAACTTATCTATTTCCCTTAGGTCACACATCAATTTGCCTGATGGCGCTCCCCAATCTTTTTTAATCTTGGCCAGTTTACTAATACAGAATCCTCGAATGTATGCTTTGAAAGCGGCCCATCTAGTTTGGTGGGATGTATCCCCCTCCGGTTTATTTTGGAGGAAGTCCATGGTTATCTCTTGTAAAGACCCAAGAAATAGGGGGTCAGCCCAAAGGGACTGATGAAGTTTCCAGCTCGGTCTAGACATATTCCCTGGTATAGTAATAGTAACTGCATCATGATCCGACCAGGAACATGAGGAGATTCTAGCAGTACGGATACCAATTACAGTCCAAGAGTCAGTAAACAAATAATCTATGCGGGAATAAGATCTGTGTGTCGGAGATAAATATGAATAGTCTCTATCTGTGGGGTGAAGAGAACGCCAAATGTCAAAGAGTTGGTACTGATACATTAGATCCCGAAACTTCTGGGCAGATGAGTTAGTATGGGCATCACTAGAGCCTGGTTTGGAAAATTTCTTATCTATATCAGGGTCCCAGATGAGATTAAAATCTCCCCCTATAAGGAGGGTACCTTGTTTGATTTTGGCAATTAAGTCTAGAGTTTTCCTGAGGAATTTCAATTGACCTTGGTTGGGAGCATATATGTTCACCAATGTAAAAAGGGAGTTATTCAATTTGCACACTAGCATTATCTCCCCTCTATATCTTGTTCAATGTGCAGACACTGGAAAGAGAGATTTCGATTGACTAAGATGGCTACCCCTCTGCTTTTATTGACATGGGACGCTGCATACACCACCGGGAAGAGTGGAGTCTTTAATCTCAATTCATCTCCCTTTACCCAATGGGTCTCTTGTAGGAATCCTACATCAGTTTTTTGTGAGCAAAGGTATCTCACCAATAAGCTCCTTTTCATTGGGGAATTTAACCCCCTAGTGTTTAAAGTAGTGAAAGTAATCGGTGGAGAGTATGCCATGATTATGGTTTCTCTGGTCAGTGGGCAAGGGGAGAAGAAAGAAAAAAAAAGGGGGGGGTAGTAGGAGATTAATAAGCGAGAAGAAGTTATAGGTTTTATATATAGTCTCAAGAGAGAGATAAGAGAATGAAATAAAAATTGAGAGTAGAGGGAGCTAGGGGATCCGCTATAATTATACTATTAACAAGATATGATAAGTTACACCTAGACACAAATCAAGACCGTCTTGGAGCATGTAATAAATGGACAAGAAAAGAAAAGGCAAATAGACATACATGAAAAATGCAGATAAATTTCTATAGGATATATTTTCTGTTGCTTATGGGGTAAGCTCACAGGAGTACAGAATTGGGGAAAGGGATTTGGGGTAGTAGTGTACAGTTTTTGTTGCAAACAGAGAGGGGGGTTTAGGGAGGTAGAAGTGTATAGTTCTTGTTGCAAACAGAGAGGGGGGGTTAAGGAAGGAAAGGGGATATGGGGGGTAGACTAGGCCTACTAGTCTGTGAATTTTAGGTCTATCTAAATTTGAAGAGAGATAAAACCGTAGCTCTAAAAAAATATAATAGAGTGGTAACAATGTAAAATAGGGTACAATACAATAACAGATAAACTTGTAGAAAGAATAATAAGAATATAGGAGCCAGTCTCCCGAGGGGCCAATGTTTAAAGTTAGATTAAGGTAAATACATGATGTCACATGGGATAAATAAGAATATTAGGGGATGTGTTTTAACTATTAGAGGGAGGGGTTGGAAGCATTTCTTATGTAGCTAATTCCAGGGTATAAACCCGGAATGTCAGAACCTTAAAATTTCCGAATTTAAGTGCATGATGTGATATCTGGGCCCATCCTACAACAGCATCCAATAGCATTACAGGGATACCTCCAAAATTGAAAGCACAAGTTACACTACTATTTGGTTTTAAAAAACACATAATAAAAGCAAGAAAAACATTTCACAGTCATGTAGCCAAGGTCATAGTATCTCAGTCCATAGGATCCCACTTGTACTAATGTTAAGGTTAACTAATGACTGTATTATATCAAAACCCTGGTGTAAACTAGGAGGTCTAGTGTGGTGAACCTTAGAATTACAGGACTTAAGTGCGTGACGTTAGGGCCCAGTCCATATCAACTGTAAATAGCGTGACAAAGATACAACCAAAATTGAGAAAACAGTTTACATTACTATTTGGCTTCAAAACATATAAAAAGAACAAGTAAAACATTGTACAATCATGCATCAAAAAAACAGTAGAATAATTAGTTACGAATAGACAGATAGGCCTAAAGCATGACCTTAATAAATATTGTGAACTAACAGAGCTTCCATAAACCTCACAAGGTCCCTATGGTATAGCATATAAGGGGTCTCAGAATGAGGCCACTAGAGGCCTATGTGATTGAGTTATCTTCTAGGCTAGTCCAGGAGTGGGTCGTATGGAATCTCGGGTGATTGACTATAGTGTGCTCCAATCAACCAATGCTTCCGTAAGGGATGGCAATATGAGTAACCTTAGACTAACTGAATGGGTAACTAATGGGTGAAGTATATGTAGGCTCTGGCTGAACTCCAAGGTCTAGAACAGTGTAACTGAGAATTTCAGGATGTAAGTAAGTGTTGCTAAGGCCTATCCTATCATAGCTTCTGATGTAGTAACCTAAATAATAACATAATTAAGAAAGCATTGGAAGTAAATAAAAATATACATTACTATTCGGCGTTCTCAGGTCATTGGTGGTGATATCAATAAGTCCCCAAAAAACAAAGTCAAGGTCACAGTATCTTAGTCCAGAGTGGAACCCACGTCTTGGTTTTGCCGTTTGGCACTCGGGGCTTGGGATCTCTGTGGAAGAGGATCCCATTCTCTAGCCGTGGGGCTAAATCTCTCAGATCTGTGATGTCCTGGAGTGTGAAGATCTTGAGTTCCAGTGGGTCTGGTTGACTGAGAATCCGCAGGTCCTGAAGAGCCTAGAAACCACCTATCCAGAAGATCCCTGCCTCTTGAGGGGTCCTCCAGAGTGATCAGGGAGCCGTCTTTGTGTATAAGTAGCTTTGTTGGGTAACCCCAATGGTATTTAATCCCTCTTTTCCTAAGGGCAACTGTAATTTCTTGAAATGATGCTCTTTTCTTCATCATATACTGGGAGAGGTCTGGGAAGATCTGTATGTGTCTGACCCCTTCCGGTAAGGAGGAAGTGTTGAAAGATGCTTTGAGTATTTGCTCTTTATAAGTGAAGTAATGGAACTGCACAATTGTGTCTCGCGGCTTATCGGCTGAAACATTCCTTCCCCTTGGAAGTCTATGTGCTCTGCCAATGAGTAATTCAGACTGATTTGTGGATGGTTTAAGATGTTTACAGTATTCCAAGATGAAATCTCCAAGTTCGCTGGGCGACACATCCTCCGATATGCCACGGAACCTAAGATTGTTCCGTCTCGAACGATCTTCTAGATCAGCCACTTTTGCTTCAATAATGTCCACATGGTCCACTATATGTTGTGAGTGAGTGAGCAAGTTTGCCTGTTCTATTGCAAGGTTGCTTTCATTCTTGAGCTTCAGTACGTTCACTCATAGCTCCAATGTCTCTGCGCAGTTCAGCCACCGAGCCTCGAATAGTTTTAGTGAGTTTTCATTCTCTCGGTTAAAGTGTCAACTATTGCTGACGCGGTCATTCCATCCATATTTGCCATAGAGGCTGTCACCTGAGATGAGTTAGGAATCAGGATTTCAGGTTCGGGGTTCACCCCAGCACTGTAGGAGTTATTATCTGTGATAATAGCAGCCTTGAAATGATCCGCAAGAGATTTCTTTGGAAGTGAAGTCAACTGTTTCTTTCTATTGCTTTGTGACATGGTAGTATTAAATGGTCCCTTATGAGATTGTACTAGGTTCCGAGACTTATAGGTAGCCCCTCGGGGAGACTCAACTTGGGGGAGTTAAGCCATATTAGCTCTCAGAGAAGACCAATATATAAACAGGGTAAGGCTGGTGTTAAGGAGGATGCAATGGTTTACATAGGGTATGAATCAGCTTCTTATCCTATTTCTGGTGATAATGTGTCTCTCCTCAGGGATTATGTCACCACTGGACACTGGCGGTAAAAGGAAAGGGGATATGACCCGCTCTGGACCTAAGAGCGGGAAAGGAGAAGGAGAGACACAGCTACCAAGCCTTATGGATACTTATTTCCTTTTTGTTTTCCCTTAAGTAGATTTGAAAGACTAACAGCCAGGTGTCAGAGGTATAGCTGGAGCTTATGTATTAGACAGGTAATATGTCAGATCACTTCATGTGATTAGGGTTGTAGGTCTGCAAACTGTCTCTTTTGAACCCTCTTATAGTTTGAAAAGTAATCAAGGGAGTTAAATGGTCACGCCTCTTATTGCAGACATGTAAGGTTGGTTGCCAAAGATTACTGTTCTGTTCCCACTGGGTGTTGTGATAGGTGGAATGTGGTGTAGAGTCCGCGATGAGCTTGGCTATGTGGCGTACCACCAAAGTTTCACTGGACCGCTACGGGCAATCACTTAAGTATCTTTATAATATTTAGAGTCTCAATACTACAGTATAAAGATAATAGAGCTGAATCTTGTCTTGTATCACTATTATATCCGCAATGTCCACACCTTAACAATAAAGGATCTGAGCTACCAGGCACAAAAGTAATGAGGTCCACTTGTGGTTTTTAAATTGTTGGCCCATATTGGCTCTATTGCTTCACCCACTGTCTAATGTCTGTCTAGGGCGCTATGAATTA
>CAJPDP010012885.1:0-10225 GCA_905336975.1 Bombina variegata variegata
TCCTTGCTGATTGGTGGATAAATTCATCCACCAATAAAAAAGTGCTGTCCAGAGTACTGAAACCAAAAAAGCTTAGATGCCTTCTTTTTCAAATAAAGATAGCAAGAGAATGAAGAAAAATTGATAATAGGAGCAAATGAGAAAGTTGCTTAAAATTGCATGCTCTATCTGAATCACGAAAGAAAAAAATTGGGTTCAGTGTCCCTTTCACTTAATTTAATAAAGCAATGTGACCCATGGCCAACCCAGTCATTAGTGCCTGTTCCTCCTAAAAGAAAACTTTGGGTGATTTACAACATAATACATCAGACATTTTCATTGTGGAAAAAGGTGTCTAATACACCAAAAAAATTCTGCATATTGTTTTGTTAGCAAGTTGTAAGTTATGTAGATAAATAAACACACACCCAGTATAAATGTATAACTGACAACAAGATCTTTACAATACCGTGAGGTGTTTATTCAACCTTCGTTCAGTACAATAAAAAACATCTAAATTTTTAGCAATCAGAAGCACTGACGGTTTCCAGATTCCTTCACCACTGAAGCATTTAACAGCGGCTTTAGATCATGCCAATAAGATATTCTGTTTGGAATCCTGATTTTTTTTTTCTTTTTCTCTACACAGCTGGAACTGTTTGAACTTAAATAAAAGAATAGTAAATTACTGAAACCTTTGTTATTGCTGATATATTTTTTTGAATCACTATATACTAGTAACAATGTTGATCCACTAAGATACAAAATGCCAGAGGAAAACACATATTGTGTAATGTGGGATATATTTAGTAAATAATAAATCAACTTTGACTTTTAGCCTACTTGGGAAGAAAGACATTGTTTTTTTATACAACATCCAATGCTAAAGTATGCATCAAGAGAAAAACTATCGTCTGAGGAAAATATGACACAAAATGACTAAAGTTGGAGCCTACATAGTCATCAATGAAGGAAACTGCATCATATGTGTGACAAATTGTTTCTTTGTGAACTCACTTTCAAGGCAGTGCCTAAAATCACATTGCATTATTCACAATTTATGCTTCACAATTACGAACAACTCATATTAATAATACGTTATGAATATTGCCCAGAAGGTGAGACACCTACCAGATCAGATACCGATTGCATTTTTCTGATTCAGGTCAATGTAAAAGATAAATATTGAATTAAAGGGATACTAAACCCATTTTTTTCTTTAATGATTCAAATAGAGCATGCAATTTTAAGCAATTTTCTAATTTACTCCTATTATCAATTTTTTTTGTTCTCTTGCTATTTTTTTTTTTAAAAACAGGAATGTAAAGCTTGTGAGCTGGCCCATTTTTGGTTCAGAACCTGGGTTACGCTTGCTTATTGGTGGCTAAATGTAAAACTTACTTAGAAGCTCCCAGGTTAGCACTGTTGATTAGGTTAGGCTGGAACATCCACTGAAAGAAAGAATAGTAGACACACTACCCCCCTCCCCTCCATTTGAAAAGGCCCATTACATAACTAGGAGTCTATAGACATCAGTATACATCTGACACTTTGGGGCTTGGTTAGGAGTCTGAAAATCAGCACAATGTTATTTAACAATAAGAAAAACTATACATTTTTACAAAAACACTTCCAGGTGGGCTATATAAATGGATCATATGAAAAACATTTATGTAAAGAAAAATCCCTTTTCCCTTTAAATTGATAGCAATTAAATTAGTCATAAAAACGTCTGTTTCTGAGATATAAAGCATAAATATACAATTTATATTAAATAGTATGACCAATTTATTTTCCAAGAAAAGGTTGTACCCTACCAAATTCCCATATTATTATATATTTATTAAATGCGGTCAGATTCTGTAGTGCTGATATATGAACAAACATATTGTATACGTTTAAAAAACGTTTCTTTGTTGTTTTTTTAAAGGCCATAATAATCTAAACATTTCTTGTTCAAATTTGTTCAAATGTAATTTTCCGACCGTTATGGTCCTTTAAATAGACTTAAAGGGCATAAAGAAAATGCTGTGTTAGTGCATTTTATTTTTGCACTGTTGCTTGCATAGAACTGTGTTATAGTTAAAGGGACATTAAACCCAAAATTTGTCTTTCATGACTCAGATAGAGAATGCAATTTTAAAAAAAGATTCCAATTTACTTCTATTATATAGTTTGCTTTATTCTTTAGATATCTGTTATTGAAAAAATAGCAATGCACATGAATGAGCAAATCACACGAGGCATCTATGTGCAGCCACCAATCAGCAGCTACTGGGCCCATCTAGATATGCTTTTCAGAAAAGGAAATCAAGAGAATGAAGCAAATTAGATAATAGAAGTAAATTATAAATTGGTTTCATGTCCCTTTAAAGTCAGCTCCACAGCAGCAATGCACTACCTGAAGCTTATTGATCACATCTAGAGAGCCAATTGCATTTCCGCTCCTGAGTCTATCTAGGTATGCTGTTGAACAAAGAATACAAAGTGACAAAGTACATCTGATAATATAAGTAAATTGAAAAGTCTCTTAAAGAAAAAAAAAGTCTCCCCTTTTTAAAATCAGATTTTGAATGTTAAGTGGTATTTTAGATGGAGTTTAATTCATCAGGTGTAATTAAGTTGCGCTATAACTTACGTTTTAATATAGATATGAAATTCAAATACCCCGCGCTCCGCCACCCACTTCAAAAGTACATTTTTCTGTGAGCTAAAGGTTTGAATTGTACTCCCATCAGCCCTCTAGCTACAGCAAAAGTGCCATATGGGGAGAATGCTGATTGGACAACAATTCAAACGTTAGCTCACAGAAAAAATTGACTTTTGAAGTGGGCGGCGGAGCACAGGGTATTTGAATTTTATATCTAAATTAAAAAGTAAGTTATAGCGCATCTTCATTACAACTAATGAAAAAAACGTAATCTAAAATATCACTAACAGTCCGGATCTGTTTTTAAAAAGGGGGGAGTTTAAAACGGCATGCTGTATATGTACCATGACAGTTTAATTTTGACTTTTACGTCCCTTTTGAGCAAATAATTGAGGACGTGATACATTATAAATAAAGTACATTTTTATTTTCTGCTAAAGCTAGTCTAAAAATAGTAAGAAAAGTGTAATTTGTAAGTAAAGTTAAAAATGCTCTGTGAAATCTTTTTTTTTTAAGGGCGCTATGCGAGGATATTTTTTAACCATGTGACTAGATTTGTTACATTAATTTAAATGCGTATAATATACTATAATGCAACTATAATGTGATGAAGCATTTAATTATTGCAGGAATGATTTTTCCACCTGCTTATTCCCTATGTGGCTAAAATACCAAGTTAATCTAGAACACCAGTTCCTAAATTGGTACTGAACAGGGCATAGCTGGAGATTGGTGACTACACTTGTATGTCATTCCTGATTGGCTCACCACGTGTATTTTTCTCAAGAGAGGCAGTGCATTATGGCTCCTTTTAGGGTACACTAACAGACCAGATTTTCAGGATTACCCTGGGTGAAAGCATATTAATAACCATGATTACTGATCAGCTAATTAGGTTACCTGTGTTCTCATTCATATATCCTGAAAATCTTTTCTGTTAGTGTGCCCTAAGGACTGGAATCGGTACAGAGTATCCACATATTAAGGTAGTGAGTAATTTTACCATCTGTTAGTTGCAAATAGTTATGTTTAATAGTTACAAATTCTAATAGGACATGTGGAAATGATAAAATTCCTGTTACTTACAGCAATGAGGGCTGAATTTCTCGGATCTAAACCGTTAGAAGTAGTTTGATGCTGTTGGTCACTGATCTCGTTCCCATTGCCATCTTTATTTAACAGGTGTTGCTGTTTCTGATGCTGTTGGTAATCAGGTGGAGGCGGGCAGGTGTTTTTGTTGTGCTTGGTACCCTTCCTGGTGCCCTGACCATTCTGCACAAGAGTCAACAATTGCAAAGTGTTTTCTCGTTCTCGGTCTGAACTTTCTGCCCTACTTCGCTCATATCGACCTTCGCAGTTAAGGTGATGCTGTCGACAAACCGCTATCCTAGCTCTCAGGCGCTCCACAATAGCATTGTGCACACGTGGAGTAACAGAACCTCCTCCGAGGAGCCCAACACCTGATACTCCTATCCCAAGACTCCCTGTTGGGGTTTGAGGGGGTGCTGTTTCCCCCATTTTTGTCTGCTATTGTACAGGGACACGTTTTCTCCAGTATTTAATGTATTTACAGATGTTTAAGGAATGGTTCTCGCCTTGATTTAATTATTTCCACATAAATAACGATAATCAGTAGAGCAAGATGCCAAGTCGATAACACGAAAAAAAATGTCACCCAAAATTGCACATTCCTAAGTGATAAAAAAAAAAGTTTTATTATTTGTGAACATATAATGCAACTAGTTGTGGCATTAAAATGAAATGAATCACATAATACAACCACTTGTTGTGGCATTAAAATGAAATGAATCACATAATACAAGCAACAGCTCACTATACTGACAAAGACAGAAGTTAAATAGCCATGTTTTTATATTCAGAAATATATGTATATTTCTTGCACTCTATAGTCTCTATAGTGAGTAGTTAAATATTGCAAAGGAAAACAGGGTTGTCATTCAGTAAATTAGTCACTAATATCACTGTTCATGCAAAAATTAAAAAACAAAACAAACAAAAAATAGATTGTAATTTATCATCCCCACCACTCAAATTGTTCTTACCTTGTTTAAATCCAGGCTCCTTTACTAATAAGGAAAAAATAGTTTTTCAGTAAGTGATTGCAGAAAAAAACCAAACCTGAGAACTTCCAGACTTTCAGGGAGTTGCATAAAATCCTGTTCAGCAGCGATCCTTTGTATTATTTAAAATGTCCATTTCCAAAAAACGAGTTAAAGCATATGCCAGAGCAGCAGTTATCAGATAGAGAGCTTTTGTACAAACAATCAGGTATCTGCTAAGTCACTGCTGGTAGATTCGTAACTTTTTGTGCAGCCTGTTGTCAGCAGAGCAAGCTCCTAACTAGCTGTACGCACTGGGAGATTCAACAAGAACACAGACTTTCATTGTGTGCCTGTGTGTGACTGAGAGAGCTTGACACTAACATTCCCTGTCCATGATCTCTGCTGGATGTACAGGGCAACTGCAAGCATTCATGTTACAGATGCTGCCTACTTTACCGGGAACAAAGCAGAGGTGCCCTCTACTGGACATTTACTAAAATGCAACATGTGTTTTGTACATACCAATTTGCATTTGCACTAAAATTTCCAACTCAAAATCTCAAATGAAACCCTGTTACCTCAACATTGTCACTCAGAGTTTAAAACAATTTTAAAGGGACATAACTCCCACATTTTTCTTTCATTATTCAGATAGAGCATATAATTTTAAATAACTTTCCAATATACTTTTATTATCACATTTTCTTTGTTTTCTTGTTATCCTATGTTGAAAAGCAGGAATGTAATCTCAGGAGTGACATGTGCACATGCCTGCAGCACTATATGTCAGCAGTTTTACAACAATGTTATGTATTAGCAAGATCACTAGATAGCACTATTTCCTGTCATGTAGTGCTTCAAGCGTGTGCACGTTTCCTATCTAGATCTTTCTTCAACAAAAACATAACATGAATAAAAAAGCAAATTTGATTGTAGAAGCAAATTGGAAACTTTTTTAAAAAAAAAATTGTATTCTCTGTCTGAATAATGAAAGAAGATATTGGGCTTTATGTCTCTTTACATGCACTGATGGCCATTAAAAAGGACATGAAACCCAAAAATGTTCTTCTGTGATTCTGACAAAGCATTTGATTTAAAAAAAACGTTTCCAATTTTCTTTTTTATTAAATTTGCTTCATTTTCATGGTATTCTTTGTTAAAGAGAAATTAGGGAGGTTCCAGGAGCCGTGCATTGCAGGAAATAGTACTAAAAACACCCTGCACAGCCACGCTTTACTCAATATATTCTGCAGTGCCTCTTGGTATATCAAATAAGCATACCCAATCACTGACAGTTCATAAATTCTTATCATTAATATACGATCCGCTTCTAAAATTGTCCGCAACCAGTTTGGCAGAAAAGCCCCAGCTCGATACTCGGATCGCTCATCTGAGTGAATCCACTATTGTGAGCAACTCTGTTCGTAAGCTTGGCCTTAGGCAATGACCCATCCATGTGCGCCACACAGGACAGCCATTTGGAAAGTGTCCGTTAATTGAACAGCAGAAAAACTGCACACTCCTGAGCTTACGTCCCTGATATTCAATAAAAGATAGCAAGACAACAAAGAAAATTTGATAAAAGAACTAAATTAGAAAGTTGTTTAAAATGGCATGCTCTATCTAAACCATGAACTAATACTTTGGTGTTTCATATAGCTTTAAAATGTTATTATTTTTTGTGTGCACATCTCCTATAAGTGGTTATGTAGGAAACCACGGTCAGCCAGATTCATGCCTGGGGAACTATATGATACTGTTTACCTATAAACTTACTAACAGTATTTAATAAATTCATTGCATTTTAAAAGAGAGATTACATTTTAAAGTGACATTTGCCACCTTTCTCCAAAAACTATTAGCCACGCTAAGTAACAATGAATAACATTCATATTATTATTATATATCTTAAAGGGATAATGCAGATAAAAGTTAATTGCAGTGAAAGCATTTGCAGGGACACTCTTTTAAATGGGCCAAAGAGCCAATAAGGATTTGCATACAGCATGGGCCTAGAGCTAATTATGCTAAAGGGCCATTATAGTAACAAAATGTCATGGTCTAATCCATTAGAGCGTGTAATTTTAAGACTAACAAAACTAGACTACCGTGTATTTAAATCCCTGCAAAGGGTTTAAACACAAAGTAGAAATAATGCATCGCAGAGCACTGCTGGTACCTACCCAGTGGAAAAGAGATTAGAACACATTTTTTTAATTGTGTCTCTTTAAAGGGGCAGTGTATTGTAAAATTGGTTTACCCTTAATGGGTTTCCAATGACATGTTTTACCAGCTGCAGAGTATAAAATATATGGGAAATTGCTCATGTAGGTTTATTTGTTTATATGCAAAATACTTGCTTTTGTTAATTGAAGCCACAACCCAATCAAATGGGCTAAATACACAAAGTCTTCCTCATCTTTCACTGTATACGCAAATACTAATATTGGGCTCTATGAAGTCTAGTCAGTACTTTAGAAATGCAAATTTGTCTTACTATGCAGAGTTCCGTTTGTAAAGAAGTGGAACATCTATTATAATATAATGCTCAAGAAAAGCCCCCAAATATGTCACCATGAGTTAGTCTGTTTCATGTTTGGGGACCTGTGTGATACTGTTTATTTGTAAACTTACTAACAGTATTTAACAAATCCTTTGGATTTTAAAAGAGAGATGACATTTTAAAGTGACGTAAGTGCACAAACAATTACCATGTTTAACCCCTGTTAAACTAAAGCTGCCAGTTACCACCTTTTTCCCAAAAATATTAGCCACGCTAATTAACAATCAATATCATAAATATGATTATATATATCTTAAAGGGATAATGCTGATAAAAAATGTTATTGAAATAATTTGCAGGGACGGCGCTATCATATGGGCTGTGCTTTTTCTTTCCCACCATCGCTGGGAGGTTGATTTCTATTGCTGCCTCTTGCTTACTCACACACATATAGTATTGGAGTTGTTATAGGTGGGGGTTTCAACAGGTAAAAAGCAGCTGTTTCTAATGATAAACTAAAGGCTAATGAGCTATTTGAAAACATTTAGATTTATTCTTTATTATCTGCGTTGACCTGATATTTAAAATCTTTAAAAATACTGGTCTAGTTTGTGAAATGCTTACTGGGAGGCACACAGTTAAAGTCAATTCTGGTCTAGCCAATAAGAGTTTGCATACAGTATCTGAATAGCTGCAAATTGTCATTGTTGCAGCACACAGCTAATATGGAGCTGATTTTATCTGTTATAGTAAAAAAAAATCATGGCCTAACCCATTAGACCAGACAGCCTCAAACTTGGCCCTCCAGAGGTTTTGGAACTACATTTCCCATGTTGCTCAGCCAGCTGATATGCAGCCTGAGCATCATGGGAAATGTAGTGCCAAACCCTCTGGATGGCCAAGTTTGATGATATCTGGATTAGACAATGTAATTTTAAGGCTATCGACCCTAAACTACTGTGTGTTTAACTCTTGCAAAGGGGTTAAACAGACAATAGAAAATGAAATACCAGCCAGGATATGTGGAGCACTGCTGCTCTAAAGAGGAAAATATCGCTGATCCAATCAGCAGCGCTAGATCCACATATCAGTTATGCGACTAGCTCTGCTTATTGGATCACCAGCATTTACCGCTCACGACCAGCAGTGCTCTGCAAGTCCTGAACAGTATTCAAGGGACAGTGTACTGTAAAATTGGTTTACCCTTAATGTGTTTCCAATGACATATTATACCAGCTGCAGAGTATAAAATGTATGGAAATTTTTTCTTTTAGGTTTATTGTTGTATACAAAATAGCTGCTTTTGTTAATTGAAACCACAACCCAATTAAATGTGCTAAATATACAAAGTTCTTTCTTATCTCTCACTGTATACTTAAAGACCAACATTTAGGGCCTGAAGATCTAAAGCTCTCCGCTCTCGCAAGATGATCTACAAAGTCAGGCCAGTACTGAAAAGTTCCTCTAAGAATTTTAGAAAGGCAAATTTTATCTTCTGGTCAGAAAAATCCCCCAAAATTTTGTGTGATTTCTGTCAATTTCGGCAAGCTTTTGGGAGAAATTAGATTATCTAAAGCTCTCTACTCAGAGGAGATGATCTAAGGTGATCCTTCATCACTGTGAGATCCCTCACAATATTCTAGAAAGTCAAATTTTGCTTCTCTAAGGGGCATTGCCTACATTTTTGGATGTGAAGGAGGCTAAGAGTTCTGTTATATTTACACTTTTGTATTTTATATTACTTTGTCCTGTAAATTGTATGACATTTAAGATTTAAACTATTTTGTATTTCACTGCATTTATATTCGGCATACAGAAGTGTGGGACTAGGATTTTCCAAATTCTAATTATGCTTTGAAATTTTCTGTGTAACTTTAACAAATTAGGATCATACTTTGTATATTTATGTGTATCTTTTACAAATTGCATTGCACTTTGTATTTGTTCTATGTGAAATAAGCCTGATATTTTCAGAAAGTGGAAGGGACAGGGGAGTTTCCTGGGCTGAACAGGGGAGTTCCCAGGGTGTGTCTGAATCTCTCTCACAATATTTATGACATTAGAAAACAATAATTAAATAAACATCTGCTGTTGGTTGCTCAGTAGTTGGACAGGTCAGTATTTGAACTAGTTGTCAGTAAAACATATGTAAACAATTACTTTTAAATAAACAAAAACCTGTAAATTTACTTGCAATGGAAAGATTTTACATTTATATAACAAGATTTTCTCTGTATTCATCTATTATCAAAAAATGATTCTAAACAAAGACTGTCTCACTGGTAAAATACATATATGCCCTTTGTTTCTTCCTTTAAGCACTGTGGCTAGGGCACAAGTGTAATGCAAAAATATTTTGCCCTAATCGGCGTTAACATCGCTATTTTTGCAATCGCTTTACAAGTGAAAAGTTATATATATATATATATATATATATTTATTATTTTAAAAATTCTTTTATTGAGAATTTAGACAGAACAATAAATGAAAATTATACATTTGTACATGGAATATGTTCATGAGTATACAGACAGTATTCAGAGTATAAACATGTTTGCATATTGTAAAGCAATTATCCTCTCCCCCCCCTCTTTTCCCAGGCAATAATTGTTTGGACCACTCGAGTCCTAAATAAGAGGTATGGGAATAATAGAACAACACTAAAGCTGTATTATACAGTTATCATGAAATATACTGAATTAAGGCCAAAGCCAAACTTTTTGGTATCAGAGTAATACAATAGCAATGATGGTTCTTGTGGGTATTAGAAAATGAGAATGGTATCATTTGGACTTAAATTATATTAGTGGCTATATTAGTAACTAGGTTATCTAGCTCAGTGATTTTCAAACTTTTTTTTGCCGTGGCACACTTTTTTACATAAAAAAATCCTGCGGAACACCACCATCCCAAAATTTTACAAAATCACACATTGTAGCCTAATACAGGATATATATATATATATATATATATATATATATATATATATATATATATATATATATATATATATATATATATATATATATA
>CAJPDP010012939.1:0-10785 GCA_905336975.1 Bombina variegata variegata
TTTCAATCTTGTGTATACTTAGGAAGCTAAATTTACACTTGCAACACTATATAAATCACAGCAGTTTTCCCATCCACACTTTCTAGTATATATATATATATATATATATATACACACACACAAAAACAGCAGGTCTGGCACTTACCTGCATGCACACAGCTAGATAAAAAGCAAATAGGAATAGTTAATTACAGAAATTGGCCAAATGCTAATAGACTCAGGTCCACGTCAAGGTCTCTACCTCCCTTGGTTCCTAAACTAAACACATACATGTCAACAAGGGAATTAATCAATGAGAGAGAAGGATTGGGTAAAATTGTTTGGTGTATATAAATGGGATAAAAAAAATCAATGAGAGCTGAACGAGAGATACAAAAAATTGAAAGTGAGAATGAGAAGATTGAATCATGCAAATATATAAAACTACTGACGTTCTCTTGTACCACAGATAGTTTTAATAGCACCCAGATAAAATACGGTATATAGTCTGTGTCCGGTGAAAAAACTCTAGCACAGGAGAATGTCCCATTCATGCAGTGACATTGCCCACACTAACTGAATGGCAAAAAGCAGCAGCAATTCCATGACTGCTGATGTGCAGATAAGTGCACTATGCTCATTTATTTTATTGAATATTTTAAACTATTGAACGCTGAAAGCAAATTGCAGAGTTGAAGTCCTTATGCCAAATGTTCTATTACATTCTGCATAAAAACTAACACAGATGCTTTAGTTGGCAACTCTTTCATGTTAATATGTCAAGTGATGGGGCGGGGGGGGGGTTACTAGGGTGTTGCAGTGGAAATAGAGACTCTAATATTATGCTCGCACAACTTGATAGTAACTTACTTATTTCTACATTAAATAGACAGTAAAGTCAGACAGAGCATGCAATTTTAAACAGCTTTTCAATTCACTTCTATTATCAAATTTGCTTTATTCTCTTGATATCCAATTCACTTCTGTTTTTAAATGTGCTAAGTTCAAGAGTAAATCTAGGTAGGCTAATAGGAGCATGAGCAGATGTTTTTAGCATTCTATGGCAGCGTTGTTTGCAGCAATGTTATACCTAGATGCAAACACTGATGTCAGGTGGCTTAAGATATGTGCACGCTCCTGGGCTCACCTAGGAGTACTCTTTTTGTACTATAAAACTTGTTTCCCCTTAATGTGTTCCAGATGACTTGTAATTACTTACTGCAAAATATTAAATGTTTGGTAAATTGTTCCATTGTGTTTATTTCTGTATTTGATATAGCTGTGGGTTTTTCTCATTAAAACCATCACCTAGGATATATAACACTAGGCTGAACCTCCAGTATACACCAATCTTCATAAATGCATTTAATACACACTACTATAAAAAAATTAATATGCACAGATACTGATCTAAAAATCTAGTATAAAACCTTCTAAAAACTTACTTAGGAGCTCCCAGTTTAGCACTGTTGATGAGGTTAGGCCAGGACAGCCACTGGAAGGGGCTGAGAAAGCAGAAAGTGCAGACACCCCCCCCTGAATATGAAAAGACCCATTACACAAACAGGGGCAAGCAGGTGTCTGTAGACTTGAATCAACATCTGATACATTGGGGCTTAGTTAGGAGTCTGAAAGTCAGCACAATGTTATAAAAAATAAGCAAAACTAAACACTCCCACATGGGCTATATAAATGGATCATCTACAAAACATGTATACAATGAAAAATCTAGTGTACAATGTCCCTTTAAGCAGGCCTGTTCATGTTATTTATGTTAGGTATTTAATGCTAATTATGGCTGGAGTGTTGAATAAACACAAGCAGCTATTTCACAAACAAAATCGCTCTCCCTCAAATCTCCTACTGGGAGACTAATCAGTTCATATTATCTTCTCTTTACATAGCTTTTCTACAGAGAAAACGTTTGTTTCTCATATTTTAAGTGTAGGTGGGAATACAAAGGGCAAAAGTAGCTATTTTAAATAGCAAATAAAAGTAAATGAGCTGTTTGCAAGGAATTAAATACACTCCAGCAGGGAAAATGAACCATTGGAAACACATTTAAGGGAGGAAAATGTTAGAGTACAATGTCCCTTTAATAAAGAATACCAATCAAACTGAGCAAAATTGATAATAAAACTAAACTAGAAAGCGGTTTAGAAATGCCTGCTTTATGCAATTCATTTACTGTGAATTTTGATTTCACTGTCCCTTTAAGGTTGCTTAGTTTCACCATGTGATACTGCCCCATTTTCTCTGGAAACAAATACAGCTGGTAACACTGACAGAGACTTGTGACAGGAGGTTATAATACAAAGAAAAACAGTGAACTCATTAATTAGATACTAGAGTGATCTATGAACGTGACATTTATTTACTGGAAATATTTTATGACCGTGTGAAACACACAATTTAACAGTTACATTAGTTTCCTGTGCACTGTGTTGTAGAATACGGTTTGTCTCACTGGTGAGATAGCTCACTGGATCACTTGGTCAGTTATAGCACCTGAAATGTCATCCAACAGCAGTGCGGTCTAATCTCTTTCAAACCAAGTAAAAGAGAACTGATACAGCAGACATTGTTTAGCACTATACAAATCCTATAAAATAAAACGCCAGTGTCACGGATACTGGGCTGCAGGGGTTAAACCTCTACCCCCCCCCCCTATTCCACTTTTGTTTCTCCCCGGATTCGAGTGATTAGGAGCATTTGCGATTTCCCAGACCTTTCCTTTGTGATATTTTTGTGTTTGAACCTCATCTTGAAAGAGCTGGTCCCTGACCGACACATCCCTCCTCGGATGGCCAGACCCCTGAAACTACCGGTCGGCCGCCTCCCCTCACAATCCCAAGAAACTTTACCTCCGGCCACTCCAGTGGCCCCTTGCCGCAGAGCTCCGCTCTTCTGGGGATTGGTACCCATTAGAGGGGGCAGGAAGTGAGCCAATTGCCAGAGGCAAGCTCCCTTTGGAACCGGGGGTTCCGGACCCTCCTTCAAACACCCATTTTCCAGTGGCCTTCCCGGTGTACGTTTGGTCGCCCCCAACTCTGGCCCCCAGCCATGGATCAAGGAGCTTTTTCTAGTAGCTGGGGACAAGGGTTTTCCAACGACACCCTGGAAGTGCCGCCGCTCCCCCAGGATCACCCCAAATGGACCATCACTATACCACTGGGCACTGAGGGACATTGGACTCTGTGGAGGCACCAGCCTGTCTGGAGGGGCGGGAATGGCGGGAGATTTGGGGAACTGATAAGGCTCTTATCAAGATAAGTTTCTGTATAAATGTTGTGTGTTTTCCCATAAAGGTTACTTCGTGTTTTCACCTGAATGCTAGTCTGTCATGGCCTTAACCCCTTAGCGACCAGCACCGTGGCTCAGTCATGCACAGTAGAGACTGCGCGAGACAAAGGAGGGGGAAGGAGCAGGTGGGACTACTGCACTGCAGAAAAAAAACATTTGAGAGCAGCAGGGAGGGGAAATCCGAGTGGATGGGGGGGATCAGAGGGTAGGAAAAGGTTCTTGGAGGGAGAGGTGGAGGGGGGCTAGAGCGGGTGGGACTGCTGCGCTGCAGAAAAAAAAATATTGAGAGCGGCAGGGAGGGAGGAGGTAGAGGGGATCCGAGTGGATGGGGGGATCAGAGGGTAGGGAAAGGTTCTTGAATGGAGAGGTGGGTAAATGAGGGAGGGTAGAGGGAGTTGGGCAGCTACGTTCGAGATAAAAGTGCAAAAGTGCACAACGCCTCCTCCTTACACATTTTGGTCCATGTACACGGGCTTTAACACTAGTAAATAATAATTAGACGTGCGTTTGGCGATTAATCTGCTAAATGAATGCTAAATATTGTTGCGAATAGCAACATTCAGATTTTTTTTCCGTGCCAGATTTATTAGTGTAAAAGTGCAGCAAACAAAGATCTGGATTTGCACAGATCTTTGTGTCTTAAACTTTCACACAGAAAATCTGGCGCATAAAAGTGCTGAATACAACTATACACGGCTATATTCAGCTGACCGCACATGTCTAATCAGAACGATAAGCATAATGTAGTGATGAATACAGCTATATGTCTCTGTTAGTGGTTTATATTACTATGACTGTACATTTAGTAGCTTAAATATCTAATGTAGAATTATCGATTTCCTTCATCCTCAGTAGCGTAGTGAAAGTACATTTGTTACAAATACCACTTTGTCAATAAAGCATAAGAGCCTGTAAATGCTATCATATTATAACATGGGTAACAACAGTATTCAGCAAGTAAGTCTTTGTAATGTTTCAGTATAATGTACAGATTCTAGTGTATATGCATAGGGCTATTCAACTCCCTACCTTGCTGTATACTGCTCCCACAGCCCCCTGAACCAATCAGGGAAGCTCTAACATAACGAAGCATCTAAATGGACAAACCAAAATGTGCTTTAATGTGAAAAATACTCTACTTTTTAAGAGGTTAACGATGATCAGCAGCTGTTTTCGAATGAATGCATTCTAATGATAACCAATGTTATTATCATAACACACACACCTAGCATATTTATATATTTGTTTACAAAAGTGAACAAATTCCTGACATTAAAGGGACATATTTTTTTATATCATTCATATGAAAGAGCAGTTGTTAAACATGTTAAAAATATGTTTTGGTTGTGAAAAAAGCAGTTAAAGGCTGTTTAAATTTAAGGAGTAATTACCATGGAGTACCTGTCTTGGTCCTATGGCTGATAGTGGCTTTATTTATTATTATTTTTATTTTTTTTAACAAAACACTAAAACATTTTGAAATATTATTGTCTTATGGATTGAACAGAAAATATCACGTTCCTTTAATTTTATATAGATATTCTATTTCTTTACCATGCATCTAAAGACAAACTATTCTGCCATTGCACAGTGAAGAGATAGTAAATTTAGCGTCTCACTGCCGACAACAACAGCGTTATTAATGCATGAGTTTGTGTGTGTACATTTGCATGTAGGTTCTGGTGCCTAATTATAGATTTATTTAGTTTTTTATAACTTTATTTTTTTATAGAGGACACGACACTACAGATTCATAACAAACTTTACCAGACACAGCCGGTTTACAGACAGAATTTAGCCCTCAGCATAAATGAGTCAGACTAACTGATATAAAGAGCTGGAGTTACAATTTTTGTTTAGAAAAGGATGGGGATACATAGACTAAACCTGAAGAGAAGTGAAGGTCACAAACACAGTTGTTAAGGAAATTTAATAAAGCTACTCTGCCTCTTAACACATGGAATTAATGGCACCACAATTCATTTAGATTCACAGCTGAATATACTGTAAATCTAAAGTAGAAATTATTACAACTGGAATAGCAAAATCTGGCTTCCTTATACAGTAAAGGTAACACGGATAGTGCTATCATGAAAGTAAGACATGCTTTCATTTCACTATATCATTTTTGCACTAGAAACTATGCAAGCGTAAACACATAGTTAAAGAAACAGTCTAGTCCAAATTAAACTTCCATGATTCAGATAGAGCATGCACTTTTAAACCACTTTCCAATTTTATCATCAAATCTGATTTGTTCTCTTGGTATTCTTTGTTGAAAGCTAAACCTAGGTAGACTTATATGCAAATTTCTGAGCCCTTGCAAGCCATCTCTTATTTCAGTGAATTTTTACAGTTTTTAAAGCTAGACAGTGCTAGTTTGTGTGTGCCATACAGATAACATTGTGCTCACTCCTGTGGAGCTATTTATGAGTCAGCACTGATTGGTTAAAAAGCAAGAGGCTTAGATAGATGGTAATCACAGAGGTAAAAAGTGTATTAATATAACAGTGTTGGGGAATGGGTCATAGAGATTATCTTTTTAAACCCTAATAATTCTGCAGTAGACGATCCGTTTAAAGTCCATATAAATGTAGTTATTCAGACAATATCTTGCAAAGTAAATACACTTCAAGCAAGTACTGGTTTTATCATTAGGGAGGAGTGCACCACTGCAAAAATCCTTTTTACTTTGTTCTCATGGACTATAGTTAAAGGGACATGAAACCCAAAATTGTTCTTTATGATTCAGATAGAGAATACAATTTTTAAAAAGTTTACCATTTACTTCTATTATCAAATTTGCTTTGTTTTCATGTTATTCTTTGTTGAAGAGATACCTAGATTGGTAGCGTGCACATGCCTGAGGCACGACATGACAGGAAATAGTGCTGCCATCTAGTGCTCTTGCTAATGTATTACATTGTTGCAAATCTGCTGCCATATAGTACTGCAGCCACGTGCACACTCATGAATTTACCTTTCTGCTTTCAACAAAGGATAAAAAGAAAACAATGAACATTTTATAATAGAACCTATGACACCCTAAGATGTTAATAGGGGTGCTAACCACAAGAGATTAATACAGATAGGAAACACTGTATCTACATAGATCATATAGTGCATATATACAATAAAAATGTGATATATAGATTATAAAATGTCTGTAGTGTCCAGTTTAGACCAATATTTTCAGAAGACAATGAAAACGGCAGCTCTCCTCGGGTGTACGGCCATATCCACCATCAAGGAAATCCAATAATAAAGTAGAGAAGGCGCCACACTGTGAGGTTTAATTGCAAATAGTGCAGGATTGTATACACTCACATGTGGTGAAGCACGAAAAGTAGGCCGAAACCTCAGAGTTGCCCGGCTAAATCGCCTCTCATCTCACAGCAGGGGACCTCGTCTGTCGGCAATTCCACCACCGCTAACCAGTCAGCATGCAAGTGACCAAGTAGGTCCAAAGAATGGTGTTCCGGTATGACAGGCTGCTGAAGAGAAGCTCACAAAAATGATGCAGCGTCTTATCTGTGACCTCACCTGATGTGTTCAGCAGTATGGCACTGCTGCTTCTTCTCTTGGTATCCTTTGTTAAAGAAGTAGCAGTGTCCTACTGCTGAACACATCAGGTGAGCCAATGACAAGAGGTATATATGTGCAGCCACCAATCACCAACTAGATACCCGTAATATATAGCTGCTCCTAAGCCTATCTTGGTATGCCTTTCAACAAAGGATACAAAGAAAACAAAGCAAACCAGATACTATAAGTACATTGGAAAGTTGTTTAAAAGTGCATGTGATGTCTGAATCATTAAATACAAAGTTTAACTTTACTGTAGTTTTAAGAATCTCAAAATCTGTGAACTAAATCCAGCCAAGAAATGGATGTTCCGAAACAATTGCAAAAAAAATCAAACCTGACCCAGGGTTCATTGCACCCTCTGTAGAAGAGTGTCTATAAATCAAGTAGCATGTAGGAAGACAAGCTGGTGAATACAAAAATGTCACACAGTCAGAGGATGCCTTATCTGTTACACCACACACTATGGATCCTTGTACAGATATCATCTAAGCATCAAACCTGTATCAACCTTGTGCTCTACTTCCACAGGTGAAGTCTGATGCTTACTGCCCTCTCACTTTCAAGATGGTGCTTTTAAGATTATTCTACCTCCCTCCGGTACAAGTGGGCAATAAAACATGTATGTGCCGCAGCATTATTAAGGGAGGATAGACTCCAGAAGATTGAATTTAACTACTGTAAGGAAAATACAGGGGCAGGGACCATAGAGTCCCACAATACACCAAATATAGCTTGTTGGGTCTTCAGAAGTAAGAATATAAGTAAAATTTATGAATAACGTATTATTATTGGTAGTACTAGTAGTATTTCTAGTTATATTTCTGTAGTCTGACCCGCCCACACCAACCAAGATAGATATACACACACATATACACATGCACANNAACAACTCTCAAATGACCTAAAAACAAAGATTGTTTAACATTATGGTTTAGGGGAAGGGAACAAAAAGCTATAGCAGAGATTTAAGCTGCCAGTATCCACTGTGAGGAACATAGTGAGGAAATGGAAGACCACAGGCACAGTTCTTGTTAAGGCCAGAAGTAAGATATCGGAGAGGCAAAGGCAAAGGATGGTGAGAACGGTCAAAAACAGTCCACAGTTTGAGAAAGCCATACAAGCCATTTATACAAGTCCATCTGCATACCTTAGAGTGGCAGGTTATCAATCCAAAAGAATTAGCATTCACAATGAAACTAGGCAGGGGTGTCCGTTGTCGCCTTTATTGTTTGCCATATGCATTGAGCCTTTAGCCGTTAGTATTAGAAATCATAGAGATATTTCTGACATAAAAGTAGGCAACACGGAACACAAGTTGTCCTTATTCGCAGAGGATGTAATATTAACAATCAGCAAACCATTGTTGTCGCTACCAATCTAATACAACCTTCTACTAAACTTTGGAGCCTTGTCTGGCTATAGGGTGAACAATGACAAATGTGAGGCAATCGAGGTGCATATCCCTAGTCATACAAAAAAGCTATTAGAAATTCATTTTAATTTTAAATGGGCAAGTCAGGTGATCAAATATCTTGGAGTTTCAATCCCATATAATTTAAGGGATCTGTATAAACTTAACTATTCCCCCCTCTATAAATATCTCCATAAAGAAATGAAAACCTGGGGCACATACAAGATATTTTATGGAAAAATGGTGGTTAGCAAAATGGTAATACTTCCAAAAATATTATACCTGTTTAGATCACTTCCTATCAATGTTCCCCCAAAGGATATCAAAGAACTACAGAAACATGTCCTTGAATTTATCTGGTCTCATAAAAAGGCGAAGATCAATAGGAACACCCTCTTAAAAAACAAAGGACAGGGAGGACTGGGGGTACCAGATCTCCAGGTTTACTTTAATGCAGCTAGACTAGCTCAGACAGTGCAGTTACACCACTCTAATAGTGAATTAGCTTGGGTTCAATTAGAGAGTGACATGTTAAATCTTAATCCAATCTATCAGATGTTCTGGACGCCTAAAAAAGACAGACCAGACACCTGGATAAAATACGTCTCGCTAGCACATACCTTGGCTGTATGGGATAGACTCCCAAAAAATATATAATTTGATACCTAAGGGTTCTCCGCTGACACCTTTGGCTGTTTTTCCAAATTGTAGCAGAAACAAGACCAGCGAAATATGGGCTAACAAAAGCTTATATAGAATAGCTGATACATTACGAAATGCTGATGTCCTCTCATTTGAGCAATACAATGACCTTACACCTACCACACCACACTCCTGGTTTCACTACTTCCAGTTAAAATCCAGAATAGACGAAGTTCGAAAACCTAAAGACCCATATAATCCCACACTGTTTGAAAAACTATGTAGCTCCGCTACTAGGGTTAGAGGTGCAATTTCTTGTCTGTACAAGTTTCTGGGCTCTAGCCAGCCACCAGAGAAGTTAAAATTCATCAAAAAAAAAAAGGAAGGAGAAGTCAATCTCTCTAAAATCTTAAAGAATGGGCAGACATAATCCAAAAAGGGTTGGCTTGCTCCATTAGCACAAATTTGAAAGAAAACTACATAAAGGTTGTTTATAGATAATCACCCAAGCAGATTCAGACACTATCAGTTAGACCCAAACGACACATGCTCACTCCAGTGCTATCGAGGTTGTCAAGCTGAGGGCACATACATTCACATGTGGTGGGAGTGTCCGAAAAGTGCGAATATATGGGTAGCCACTTCCGAACTACTGAGCAAAATATTTAATAAGCAAATTATATTCAATATGGAGCAAGCACTCCTACATTTTCCCATTGTGGGTCTCTCGAGGCATTCTTTAAAACTAGTAGGTATCATATGTACTGCTGTTAGAACAGTTATAGCAAAATATTGGAAGACTTCGATCCCTCATTACGATGTTATACTAAACAAAATTAAATATCACCAAATGGCCAGCATTGCATCCTCTCTACTAGACAGCAGAAATGAGTACTTAAAGGTCTGGAATGGATAGTCTGGGAGGATACTATTAGAATGCAGAGGAGGAGGTCAGTTGGTTACCAGGCTTGATGGGACATAATTAAAACTATAAGCAGATTCTGTGAGTGTTCATCTCAGATTCTTCTTTTCCTCTCTCTCTTTTCTTTTCTCTCCTCTCTACTTTCTGTACACTTTCTATATTCTCCCTTCGATCTCTAATATAAACGTTAACCCGAAAATACCAGAAGTTTATTACTGTCTTAAGATAATGGACAAAGTCAGACAATTATCATGGACTTAATATGCAGTCAATGTACGATCATATCCTACCATATCCACTGCATTAAGGAATGTAACAAATCTTATTGTAATGGGTAAAGGTCCAATTATTACTGTTATTGTTAAATTATCTGTTCAAATTGTAAAACTTCAATAAAAAAATATTTCAACTAAACAGGTAATAGATCACATAGGTGAAAATCTCTGAAGTTTTCAAAATTTTGTTTTTTCTATAAAAGGGTGAACATATTTATTTATTGTTGCATCCTGTATGATTGCATATATGGGAAAATGATTAATGTTTAAAGATGTTAAGGATGCCAAGTTATTAACCCATCAAAAATGACAAAATATAAACTGTTTATTTCGAAGAAAAAAACAACAACAAAAAACAGCCCACAGACCACCTCCAAAGACCTACATCATCATCATCATGCTGCAGATGGTGTCACTGTGCATCGTTCAACAATTCAGCGTATGGGAGAGTGATGCGGAAGAAGCCTTTTCTGCACACATGACACAAACAGTCGCTTGAGGTATGCAAACGCACATTTGGACAAACCAGCTTCATTTTTTAAGAAGGTGCTGTGGACTGATGAAACAAAGATTGAGTTATTTGGTCATAACAAGGGGCGATATGCATGGTGACAAAAGAACACAGCATTCCAAGACAAACACTTGCTACCCACAGTAAAATTTGG
>CAJPDP010012956.1:0-10151 GCA_905336975.1 Bombina variegata variegata
AAATTAACCCTTGAATTTTGATTACAAACACAGCATCCTTTGCATCCCTACTTCCTTACCATTGCAAAATAGTTATCTGCTTCTGATGTTACATTAAGATATGAATCATTATGTTCTAACTTTAACTGCGTGTGTTAATGTATTATAGATGACAGTTTCATAAAAGCATTTTAGCATCAATACATTTTCATTCTTCAGTAATGTTTGGCAATTTTGTTAAACCATATGATGCAAATCAAACTGGATGATATTAAATATGTTATGTAAAAACTATTCTTTGTATAGCAGACTTTAAAAATTATATAACCCATATAACTCATATAATTATATAACTGATTCTATAAAACTATCTGAGCTTGTGAAAGTCTATAAGAAATCTCTCCAGTATTATAAAGCCCTTGTCATAATTCTATTAAGGCAGTTTTTACCTTGAGAACAGTGTCTCACAAAGGGGTGTTCATTTCATTTCACTGTGTGTGCTGTACCTGTGAGGTTGTGTTCTGCTGAGCTCCCACTAGGGACTCAGTATGGCTGCTGACCCAGGAGGAGGTGCAGGTAGCTGGGGAGGTGAAGCACTGAAATACTGTGGTTTCAGTTTGGCCTCTGAAGAAAAGGTAAAGACCTATGAAAATAAATATTTGTCTAGGATTGAGCAAGAAAAAGCAAAAAATATATATATTTTTTAAAAACAGCATGATAGGTTAGCTTCTGAGTTGCTAAAAGTTAATGGGGATGCACAAAGTGAGCAAGCAGCAAAAACTAAATTACAGAATTTAAAGTTGTTTAAATGGATATTTGCTACAGACAGCAAACAGAAAAGGAATATGGAGCTGAAAAAAAGAAGGAAGACTTTAAGTGAGGGTAGACAAGAAAATGAATCCTGCTCTAGTGAATCTGTGCAAAGCAACACACTTTGCAGCCATGTGCAGGTGCTGCAATCAGAGTGTATCTGAGTAAACATGGAAGTTGAGTGTGCGGACTCCCCACCCAGGGGAGAGAAGTCTGCAGTAAATACAGAATATAGATTTTGTTACAGATGTGTATTATGAAGAGGCAATGCAATAGAGTAATTTGGGTGGGGGAATGCTGTCAGCAATTCTCAATATCTAGTGCAACCTGCAAGCAATACTAATTACTCAGTGCAAGAAACGCCTGCAGCAAACAAAGCACAGTATTGCAGCATTAACCAGATTTAAAACAGTCAGCAGTGGAGACTCTCAAATGACTGCAAAGATCAGTTGTGGGATTTGAACACCGTAAAATTACAGCATTGCCAGAAGCTCAGGAAGTTCCCAAAAAGCCTGTAATTACAAGATTGCAGGGAGCTGCAGCAGACCCCAGTACGTCTTTTGTCAGTTTTGTATCATCTGTGCCTCCTGTTTTTAAAGTACCCCAAGTATCTGCACCAAGTTTTAAAAATGCAAATGCTGCTGTTTCTTTTACTGAACAACCTTCAACTTCCAGACATGAAGCGTGGAGAGGCCCAAGGTCTTTTTTTTTTCTTTTTCTAGATTACCTGGGAAAAGTCATTTAAAGAGCAGAAATGTTGTCAGATTAACCTATTGTGGCAATTATGAAGAGGACAGAGGTCTGGAGTATGTGGGCCAGCTGCTTATTAATAAATGACTGGGATTTCATCCAAATGCTGTTTATGCTCTGCTGCATGCTCCATATTCAGAGCATTATGATTTCAGCTTTAAGACACTGCCTTATCTGGTAACTTTCTGGCAGCAGTATAAAATTGTAAAAGACACACCTGAGTGGAAGAACTTTGAGGCAAGTCAAATTACCAGTCTGTGTATGTGAGCATTTTATTTGACCATGAATTCATTCCAGTAGAGGACACACATTGTCTGGCTGAAATGACAATGTGAAGTCTTCAGTGGGCCTAAGATGATCTACAATGGAGGTTATTTGTTTGAAGTCAAGTTTTTTTTCCCCACTGGATAATATAAGAATCCATTTGCAAAACGTCCTTTACATTAGCAATGTTAGAGGAAAATGCTATTATCATGGGTGGCTGTTTCCTTTACTGACAAACCTTCAACTTCCAGACATGAAGCTTGGAGAGTCCCAAGGACTTTTTTTCTAGTTTAGCTGGGAAAAGTTCTTTAAAGAGGAGAAATGTTGTCAGATTAACCTATTGTGACAATCATGAAGAGGACAGAGGTCTGGAGTATGTGGGCCAGGTGATTATTAAGAAATGACTGGGATTTCATCCAGATGCTGTTTATGCTCTGCTACATGCTCCATATTCAGAGCATTATGATTTCAGCTTTAAGATACTGTCTAATCTGGTAACTTTCTGGCAGCAGTATAAAATTGTAAAAGACACAACTGAGTGGAAGAACTTTGAGGCAAGTCAAATTACCAGTCTGTGTATGTGAGCATTTTATTTGACCATTAATTCATTCCAGTAGAGGACACACATTGGCTGAAATGACAATGTGAAGTCCTCAGTGGGTCTAAGAAGATCTACAATGGAGGTTATTTTTTTGAAGTCAAGATTTTTTTCCACTGGATAATATAAGAATCCATTTGCAAAACTTCTTTTACATTGGCAATGTTAGAGGGAAATGTTATTATCATGGGTGGCCAAAATGTTTCTTTAAGTGTGGTTCCAGAGGACATTTTTCTTCTGCCTGTGATAAAATCAGACTCAGTAACTGTAAGGAATGTGGTCATCCAAGAAGTGAATGCATCAACACCATTATTTGCAATTGATGTTATAAGCCCGGTTATTCATATATTAAGAGAAAGAGGAAAATTCCATTAGTGATATAGCTTTAATACAGGTTGAAGGCAACATACCAGAGCATCATGAATGTGGAAAGACATTGGAGCAGGTGAATGTTTTACTCCCTTTTGATGGCACGCTAATATCACATTGTGATTTAGGACAAAGGATGGAAGATGTGAGTTCTTTAGATTCTATTGTCCTAAAACCTCAGGAAGAGGATAAGGAATCCGATTGACAAGTTCAGTAAGAAAAGGCAAAATGTAGCTCCTAAGAGGTCCCAAAGGCAAGTGTATAGATTTGAAGCCTGTAAGTGGAAGTCTGGAGCTTAAAAACAATTTCCAGCCTCTTGACAAATCATAGGGTGACCAAGTAGAAGAGGCAGAGGCAACTTCTGTTAGTTTTGGTACTAGTATTTTGGAAGCATCGCCTTTGTTGGAACAGGATCATTCTCTAAAATCTCTTTTGGTTACACCAATGTCTTCACAGGAGGATTCCAGTGGGGTGAATTCCCTTTTATTCAAGAGAATGTAAACAGGCCAGCCAACCCCTTCTGATGTGGAAATGGTACCTCCTTCTAATAAGAGGTGTATCTGTTATGAGGGGTAAGAAATCTAAAGCAAAGAAGAAATCTAGATGACAATTATGCATTTGAAATCTGCAAGCACACAACCATTTCCAGTGTTAGGGGTGGCAACAATTAATGGTAAAAATATTAAGTCTGAACGGGCTTGTAAAGAAGCTTTTCAATATTTTAGAGACTTGCCCAGGGATGGGGATACAGTTTTCCTGCAAGAGACTAGATTGACTAATATTTGCAATGTTCTTGCTTGATGAAGGACTGGCTATGGGGTCCATAATTTTGGTCTTTTAATTCTGACAATTGTGGGGGTGTGGAAGTATTTTTTTAAAATTATAATGTATCTTGTCATCAGGTTCTGAATATAATGCCAGGAAGATGTTTGTTAGTTGTATGCATAAGCAGTCATAATTACCACTTGATTAATATATATATCACCAGCAAAGTTTGAAAGAAAGGAACTTTTTGCAAATGTTCAACCTTATTTGCAACCTTCTAAAATTGTTATATTTGCAGGTTATTTTAACTGTACCACTCTTTTAAACTTCAATATGATTCTAATTTTCATAATTATATGTGTAAACAGGCAGGGCTAAAAGATGTGTATGCCACACAGTGTCCAGATAAAATAGGTTATACCTATATTATTGGTCACTGCTGCAGCTGTATAGATATAATGCATGTGCAGTCCACTGTTTCATTTAGTAATGTCTCATAAGAACCTGTTTTATTTTCTGATCATTCTGTAGTGGGTGTTAATCATCTTAATCTTGAATCTATAATTCATGGCAGTGGCTGTTGGAAGTTAAATTCTAAATAAATAGAGATCAATAAGCAACTGTATGTTTTTTATAATGGCTGGGTAGATTGTTAGGAACACCTTAAGGCCTCAATTTTTTCCACTTTTTTTTTTCAAAAGAATGCAAAAAGACTTTGTAGTGACCAATATATTCATTATTTTTCATGAAGGAATACATTACATAAATGCAAGAAAATAAGTGCCCCCACCAATTATTTACTACAGTCAAAACTGAAGTGAGGGAACTAGGATATTGTCGTTTTAAGTTCTTTAAAAGATGAGAAAAATTGCTGTTCTGTAGGTAATTAGGTAATTTTAATCCTGACCTATTTGAGTGCTGTAAAGAAAGGAGAGGGGGAAACAAAAGTAATTTCTGAGTTACATGATAATGGGGAGATGTTTAATAATACAACTAGAATACTTAAGTTTATATCTGAATATTATAAGAGGCTTTTTGATAAAATTGCCCAAGATCACTCTTGCATTAACACATTTCTTGAGGTAGTCATTGTACCTCAAATGGAGCCAGGTGAATAGGATTTGCTTACTGACCCCAATGAACAGTCTGAATTAGTCTTGGCTATTGCTTCTTTAAATAACAATAAATCCTGAGGTTCTGATGGCTTAACTGCAGAGTTTTATAAGAAAGCTAGTAGTGTGTTAGTGTGTTAAGTCTGATTCTTAATAAAGTTTATAATGAAGCTTTAGGGGAGGGGCATTTGAAGTTGCTTTTAAATTTGCTTTATAAGAAAGGAGAATGTACTGATATTAGGAATTGGCGTTCCATAGCTCTCCTTAATGTTGATTATAACATTTTGTCATCCATTTTTTGTAAAAGACTTGGAAATGGGTAATGGAGAAGATAATTTGTCCCTAGCGATATTGTGGTATTTTCAGTAGGATTATTGCAAATGCTCTTACTGGTATCAGAGACATTTTCCAGAGTGCAGCTAATGGAGATTTTACAGTATATTGTTAGGATCCTTCAGATATTCCACTATCAAACCAATCCTGGCCGGTAGTCTTGTTATCCCGGCATCAAGTGGAGTGATAATAAAAAATCTTAGGGATAGAAGTGTTAGGACCCAGGAGGGCATATGCTGAGCACCAGGAGGAAAGCCAGGAGCTAAGTACCAGGAAATGATGGGAAAGGTCAAGGCAGAGTAGACAGGCCAGAGGTCAAACCAAATGGTAGCAGGAGACAGAATCAGAGTCCAAAAGAATAGTGAGGGAAATCCAAGGTCAAAACCAAGTGGGCAACAAACAGAGTGAAATTAGCAGGCAGAAGAATGGTCAAAAGAGGTCAGAGTCACAAGCCTAAAATGATATACAATATATTAGTATAAGGCACACCCACAAGTTAAACTCAATACTAGGGCAATGAGATAGAGAAGCTGAATGGCATTTGAAAGAAAAAAGGGCGCACAAAGATTATGCGAGAACGATGCGTCGGAAATAATGCAATGAGCTAAACAAATGTGAGGCGTCAATAATGATGCGAGACGTACATTGTCATAACTGTTGCGACTAGGCAAACTGGTGTCATAGTAACCCGGTATCATAGTAAACTGGCGTCATAACATACGTATATGTTTTAAGCCTTGAACAAGAAAAAGTATTTGATAGTTAACCACAATTATCTTTACTCTGTTTTAGGGAAATATAGTATCCCTTTGAAAAGTATTTCTTGGTTGCAGCTAATGTATTCCAAGGCTACAGGTGTGCCACTGGTAAATGGATGTCTTGGGAAACCTTTTAAGATTAAAGTAGGTATTCTTCAGCGGTGTCCTTTGAGTCCATTATTATATATTTTTTCAATACCCTTTTTTCCATTATATTCAAGATGACATAATATGACATATATATGAAGGCAATGGGGCAAACTGCTTGTATATTGCTTTTGCTAATGATGTCACTAGATTTGTTTAATCTGAATGTAAATGTATTTTTGAGCATTTTGCATTTTTTGCTAGAGCATCAATCTCTTTTGAACATAAATAAATATAAAATGTTTTGGGCAGGTTCTTGAGAATCCAAATTTCCTGCACCTCCTTATGTTAATAAAGAGACAACACAGCTTAATTATACTTGGTATTACCTTTAAAGGTATAGGTTCAGCTCAAGTTAACTGGTAAAAGAAGCTTAAGGTCTGTGCTCAGAAAGCCATGGAAAGTGTCTTCATCAAAAAGGGTACACATTATTAAGACCTTTTTGCTTTTGATGTTTATTTATTTAAGTTTTGGTTTTTCCTCCTCCTGAAAATATGGTTGCATCACTCTATAGTCAGTTTTTATCAGCCTCAATATACTTAAAAGAAATGTAACTTGTTTATCCAGGAGAAAAGGAGGTTTAGGTATGGTAAACTCAGAGCTATTTTTCCCTTATTTGTTTTGTAATTTTATTTTATGCATCATTTTAAAGGGTCTGATCAAATTTGGGACTTTCCTTTTGGTAAATTTGTTTTTCAAAAAGTTAGGCTGTGGTTTAAAAGAGCTGAACTGAAAACAATTCCCCGTAAAAAAAAAATTGCATGATTAAAATAAAAATGGAAAATCAGCACAATTGAACTAAAAGATTTGCCTAGAAAAAGTTATTTTGGAAAGTATTGTTTTTTTTTAAATATTTTTAACCGTGAGGGCTGCACACCCCACAAACTTCCAGAGGCTTTATGTAATTTGAACAATCCTTCGTTTCCCCCCTCTGTACTTTTGCCCTCCATTGTGAACTTTTACCTAGCAGAGAGCTCTCATTATTTGTATGGGAAACATCTAACCACTCGCAGGGACGGCCCCTTTTATTTATAGAATTCCATGAGGGCTGCCCCTGCGAGTGTTGGCATTGAAAAGCACGTCTTGACCACGTCTCCCTCCCCATTTCTCTTTCACTCTCTCTTTCTCCTGTTTTGTTATAATAAGATCAGTAAATATAATGGAATTTGCATCTGCAATCTTGCAAACATGAGTGAAGGGCTGACCACAGGAGTTTCAGAATTTCTAGGACATTCTTGAGGTGTAGATGGCATTTTCCCCTAAACCATGACACGGCATGTGGGATTGATAAAGAAGTACCTTCCAGAATGAAGTATCTTATCTCGTGGTCATGTCTTGCTATATGAATTCTGATGAGGTTGTGTGTTTTTATTATTTTTCTTTAACATATTAACATTTTTTGCAGATGTGTGATTAGACTGTTTTTATTTGTTCTGTAATGTTTTAAAAACATTTTTTGATGCCGGTACCATATCCATTAGGAACATACAGAAAAGTCAAAATTAAATGTTCATGGTTTAGAGAGATTTTTTATAATTACATTTGCTTTGTTCTCTTGGAAACCTATGTTAAAGAGTAAATCTAAGTAGGCTCACAGGAGCTCAGGAGCGTGCACGTGTATTTAGCACTCTATGGTAGCAGCGTTTGAAAAAATGTATAACACTGTTCAATGTTATAAAACACTGCTGCCAAAGGGTTCTAAAGACATGTGTACTCTCCTGAGATTATATGAGCATACATAGATACACTCTTTAACAAAGGATAACAAGAACACAAAGCAAATTTGATAATAGAGGTAAATAGGAAAGTTGATTAAAACAACATACTCTAACGGAATGATGAAAGTTTATTTTTTTACTTTACTGTCCCTTTAACCATAAAAAATAGCGTTATTACATTAAGTGCCACAAATATATAACTTTCATTAGAAAATTGCAAAGACATCTGCAAAGGAAATAAGGACAAATACCATTCTAAGCAATGAACATAAGTTCACCTATTTAGTATTCAGACCAACAGTAGCAGGTGACAATTGCCATTAAGAAACTATAATTAAGAGAGATTTAACTAGCCTAGCTTTCAAGAACGGCTGGCTGAAGAGATGCAAAGCATATTTTAGTATCAAGAAATACTATCAGTCTAACTTTGAAATGTTTTCAGCATTAGGTCGCTTTCAATGAAAGGCATATGAAGAGACAAACAATAAATTCTTACAAAAACAATGTCAAGGTTTAGACAAATTTGTCAGAATAACAATAAAAAAAAAATCAATAGTGTTTTAACATGCACTGCCACTGTCATGAAAAATATTTCATTTCTCAGTATTAAGGAACACTAAATATTCCAGTAATACATCCAATTTATTGGACATTTCTACAATGAAAGTTTTATGCACAAATCTATAAAAATTCCTTGTGCTGGTTTGTTTCAAGGAAAAATAGCAATTTTAATGAACAGATGCAGATAAGAGTAAAATACTTATGTTATAAAAACAATTTAAAGGATAGACATTTGTTAGATTGAAAGCTTTAAAGAGACGTTGATTCAGCCTAATGTGTTTTCATCAATTAGGTTATGCCAGCTGGGAAATGTCACCTTTTGGATTTATTTTTGTATTTGAAATATTTGTTTTTGCTCATTGTTCTAGAGACTATTGAGATGGGCTGGGCCTACAGGAAGAGCAAACCTCGTTATTTTATCTCTCCCTCTTTTTATTCAAAAGTCTCCATATCTTATATATGTCTATCTACCTATCTATCTATAAACAAAAAACAATACTAAGGTACTAAATAAAAAGCAAAATGTTTTGCCAAGTAGCTTGTAAGAGTTTATTATATTCTATTCAGCTGCATGAATACCCTTTCAAATGGGCTGGGCTCTTTCTCTCCCACCCTCATATGAGGTTAATTTCTCCTGCTGCTTCCTGTTTACATAGCTACATAGGGGAGAACATTTAACAGTACCTTTACAGAACAGTGCCCATTTAATTGACATGCTGAAGTAATAATCAAATATGAATTCTATTATTAAATAAATATATTGTTACTTCTTAAGGATTAACATGTACATGTAGCTACCAATCACTGGCTGTGTCCTGCTCAGGACCAGAAAGCTACCATTATTGCTGCATATGTTTAATTATGTTTTAATCCTTCTGCAGGGTTAAACTCATTGGACTCAATTATCAAAAACTTGCCAACATGGAGAGAAATCGTGCAAAACCATTGTTTGTTTTTTTAGCTTTATATTTCAGTGCAGGTGTCTCTCTTTTACTTTAAAGGGATACTGAACCCAGATGTTTTCTTTCATGCTTCAGATAGAGCATGCAATTTTAAGCAACTTTCTAATTTACTCCTATTATCAATTTTTCTTTTTTCTCTTTCTATCTTTATTTAAAAAGCAGGAATGTAAAGCTTTGCATCCCGCCCAGTTTAGGTTCAGCACCCTGTATAGCGCTTGCTTATTGGTGGCTACATTTAGCCACAAATAAGCAAGTGTAACCCAGGTTCTGAACCAAAAATGGTCTGGCTCATAAGCCTTACATTTCTGCTTTTAAAATAAATATAGCAAGAGAAAAAAGAAACAAATCATAATAAGAGTAAATTAGAAAGTTGCTTAAAATTGAATGCTCTATCGAAATCATGAAAGAAAAAAAAATGGGGTTAGTATCCCTTTAAGAAATCGGAATAGCAAGATAAGCAGTGCTCAAGCTAAAAACGTTTTTTTAATGGATCTTGCAGTATTTAGATGCCTCTTTAGAAAATCTGACCAAACCTGAGAGCTGTACATATTTTAGGCCATACTTACCAAGGAACATTTTTTTAACAGTCACTTGCTCTAACAAATTGTAATACATTAGAATTTCACCTTAATTGTATTTTATTTTATAACACTTTGTAACACTTATAACCTTGATGACACAATATGGTATATCTACGTTTGGTTTTCATCATAGTCATTTTTATTTATTTTCTGAAGTCATCAGTGCCTTCCATGGATTTGGGTAGAAATTGCAGTTAGATGCTATTATTTAAATGTCTTTGTAAGGCCTTCTATTGGGGGAGAGGCCTACCTAACAGGCCAGATTTTGAGGATATCTGAACATGTGTGGTTATTAATTAATTTAAAATATTTTTACTTTATACTAAATATAATTCTAATTTAGTACTAAATCTCTTTGGTAAAACCACTAAACCAATACAAGCAAGTTGTGAAATAAACTCTATGAGAGGGTCTCCATTGTTTCCAAACAGTTTATTTGGAATC
>CAJPDP010013233.1:0-12674 GCA_905336975.1 Bombina variegata variegata
ACTTGACAATTCTCTATAGGTAAAACTTAAAGTGAAACTATACCCAAAAATGTTCTTTCATCATTAAGGTAGGGAATACAATTTTAAACAACATTCCAATTTACTTCTATTATCTAATTTGCTTCATTATTTAGATATCCTTTAATGAAGAAATAGCAATGCACATGGTGAGCCAATCACAAGAGGCATCTATGTCCAGCCACGAATCAGCAGCTACTCAGCAAAGAATATCAGGAGAATGAAGCAAATTAGATTATAAAAGTAAATTAGAAAGTTGTTTATAATTGTATGCTCTTTCTAAATCATGGAAGAAAAAATTTGGGTTTGATGTCCCTTTAAGTAACATTTATAAAGAACAGAACATGTTATAATGTTGCAATAAATAATGACACGGGGCTGACGGCATCTTCTGAGGAGAACACTGGTGTGTGGAGCTGACTATAACTATAACCCTTTCATGGAGTTAAAGGGTTATAAAGACATGTATTACTGACTATGACTAGCTTGATGCCCCGTGTTTCTGGCGAATCTTCAGGCTCGCCAGAAACACAAGTTATGAAGCAGCGTGCATTTGTATCAATATTTAGATTATATGAGGGGTCAAAAATGCACTATGCGCATGTGTAAGTCGCGGAAGGGGATGAACTGCGCATGCCAGGCGTCATGATTGTTCTACCCAGATAGAACATTATTATTAGACTTGTATAATGAGCCTAAAATGGGTTTGGCGGCAATACTATTTTGTAATAGAAATTACAGGGAGACGGTAAAGAAACGTTTAATAGGTGTTAATTGCAGACTGGAATATTATTATATAATCTTTTAAATATACAAAAAAAAAATCTGGGTTTACTATCCCTTTAAAAACAGGTCTTAAGCATAAGAATATTTTATTATGTTACAAACTAAAATAAGATATTTAGGTGATTTCTATTCAATCTCACAATCACATCACATCTATCTGGTGTCATTTATTTCCCCCCCCTAATGCTTCCTAATGCACGGAGAATAATTAAGCGTGCTATACGCCTCATAGGCTCTCAAATGGCATATTTGAACTATAAAATTTACTCTACATCAACATTTGAAGTAGGATGCTGCTATGAGCTAAATTAATGTTTATATTATTATTATTATAACCTTCATTGAAATATTGAATGAAGAATGAGAGTTTTATAAGGGGTATTAATAACGCTGGTTCCAGCTAGCACTGTGTCACAAGCAACAGCACAGTCATGTAATTTCCAGGTTACTATTTTTAAGTATGTTAAAAGCCTTGCAGTGCTCTGCAATTAAATATACGGTTTGGTACTTACTATTTCCATGATAACTAGGCCTTAACAAAAATAGTGCTGGGAAAGTATATTTTTAGTTTATCTTCTCTACATTGTCCCTTTTTTATATGCATTTTCCCAAGAGAGCAATTTAAAATATCAATACGGAGTGTAAAATGTTAATAGCATGAAATAATAATTTTAAAGTAGCCACAGAGGATTAATGCTTCAAATTGAAGGAAGGTTCTTATACAAAAAAAAAAAGAAAGAAATAATCTTATTTCTTAGAGTGTGTAATTTTTGCATCACTAGCCATAGATGACTATGTGTAACCTCTTCAAAGGGGTTAATAGTTAAAGTCCTATTCAGGGGCCTCATGCATTGCAACTTCCAAGCAGGAAACAACTGGAGAGCCAATCAAGACAGCAGTCTAACAACCAACCAATCACAGTTGGTTTCAATGCTTTCAGCTCCAGAGAGGGATTATATCTATGTGTTTAACCACTTTTGCAGCTATTAATACCCCTGAAACTTTAAATCTTTACCTCTTGGGAACCCCACACACACAATATTGTTATCTGCCTTGTTAACCTCACAATTTCGTAGTCCAAAAACCAAATGAGCAGGATTAAGGACAAACATATTGGCAATCTGATTGGCTTATTGGTTACATCATATGTTGAACGGCCTGTGTGCTGATTGATACCTTTTAATAGTGTATATCTGAAAACTGGTGATATTTATGAAATTAACCTGTTCTCCTCTAAAATTGGTGACATTGCTTTCTAGTGTCATGCAATATAGGGCCAGATTTATGAGTGGAGTGCTAATTTATGCTTCCACTCAAGCGTTAACTGCGCTAGAAGTAAGCTTTTTGCGATAGTCGGTTTGTGCTCATATTATGAGATGAAAGTAAACTGTTTTTACTCGTGCGCTAACCCAACAAGCGTAAAAATCTGAATTTACAATATCGCGTGCAGATTCACATATTCCCCCATAGAAGTCCATGGAGAGAAAAAATTGGAAAAAGTACACCCTACTCCAGTGCTAATCCAACATGAAAATATGAATATTTCACATTCCAATGTTCTTCACATAGAAGAATATATTCTATGTATTCATAAATAAATATTTCTACATATATCTAATGGTATTTTGGTACAATATATATCTATAACTATAGGTTACACACTCTGCATCAGATTCAGTGAGAGAGATTTTCACTTAGTGAAACACAAGTACATCATTTACAGTCTGGCTTTTATTTTTGCCATCTCAGTAGCCTTTGCAACTTGGCTGAGAATAAGAATTAGAACTTTACAGGATCCTCACAGTCTGGGGCAGTGCACAGAGGAGCTGAATGACATAAACATGAAACAGATACAAGAACTGGAAGACATCACGAAGAGATGTGTTACAGCAGAGGAGCTGCAGGCAGGTTTTCCCTGGAAACATCTACAATTGCTACCTTTGGGACTTTTAACACATCCTTTTGTGCACCATAACATTGTTTTTTTGTTTTTGTTTTATTGGATTGTGATATGAACAAGTTTATAATTGTTTTTTATTACATATATATTTATATTTGCTGCAATCACTGTGCGACTTAGCCCCTTCGCTGGTTCTGAAGTTCTGATGCCGTCTCTGACGACATCAGATCGAGGCTCCCATAGGAGCCTATGGAAGTTGAGAAATTTGATTGTGATCAGAACAAATAGGACTGGCAAATGTAAAGTACAGGGCCATTTTTCATAAAACTAATAATGTAAAAAAGTACTTCTGATAAACAATGAAAATGGCTGATTGTGTAAACATTGAAAACAGCTCACCTCCAGCCGTTAACATGATAATGACTAAATGATAGGATGTTCTAGAACAGGAGTGGCAAATCTATGGCACAAGTGACCAAGGTTACACTCATAACAAATTTGCTGGCACTTCAACTTTGGGAAAGCTGCAATTTAATTGATTAGTACATTATTTTTCTTACAAATTAATTAAATATAGCTGCTATTGTGCTGCAACTGAGATTTATAAATATACAATATATTATGGATTTAAAACAAAACAATATTAATATGTTTTAATGATTATTGGAACTCAGGATTATTGCCTATTTGGTCGCACACACTCGAGAAGTTTTGCCACCCTTTTCTAGAGTTTCAAGACTTGTATTTACAAACGGCAGTAGCGAAAAATGATGTTGGACAGATACACACATTTACAGATTTTAGTGGTTAATGTAAGAAATAGTGCAAATACCAATTTAACTACAGCTAGAAACTGAGATGGAGACCTTATAACCTAATGAAGCTTTTTGCTAAAGATGGTTACTGGGACAATTTAACTTAACAGCACTTATCAGGTTAGGTTACCGTGCAAGGACCATAATCCCCTAAATGACAGATCATTGGCGTGTGTCTGAGGTATTTTGGGGGAGGGGATACAAAGCATTCCCTTTAGGTATATGAAATCTTTATCATGTATAATATTCACTATATAGCAAACTATTGGAAGCTAACTAGATCATTTTATTGGGGATTATTGAAAAGATTTACAGAACTGATTGTTCATGTCGGATCTGGGATATATGGTGTTTGTATGTCACTATGTTCTCCTGCAAGGAATTTCTTATAACATGCTCAGAAAGTGTCAGAGGGTAGAGTGTAGCTATAGCACCAGCCCTTTATGTTTCAAAGAAAACCAGAATTTTCTATCAAGTTTATGTAAGTTTAGCATAAAGACAAAAATAGGTACATGCAATTTTACTAGACAAATGCTAAAAATGTATATCTGTACATAAATGTTACAGTTGTATTACTACTTGCTGTCTAACAGTGGTATTGGGACATTAAAAGTGAAAGTTTATACTTTTTAATTCAGTGGTGTGTGTCCTTAAGATATACTTAAAGGGACAGTAAAGTCAACATTAAAGCTTCATGATTCAGAAAGAGCAGGGTTCATTAAACTTTTATTTTCCCAAGACCCAGTGCAATGATACCACATACCTTTGAGACCCTATTTTTATGCTTGGTCTTAACATTTCTGGAGTAAAATACTACAAGATAGCTGCAATATGTGGCAAAGTCAGAAAAATGTGTGCATACTTTATTCCTGATTGTAGTCAAAGTTGAAAGTGTTGTAAAAGGTAATGACACACAATCTCATACAACACACGCACACTCTCGTATTACACATACAACACACGTTGCAACCCAGTAAATAGGGTAATGGTTCCCGACCTGTGGTTTGAAGAACCCTGAGATAGAGCATGTAATTTTAAACCACTTTACAATTTACTTCTATTTTCAAATTTTCTTTGTTCTCTGGGTAACCTTTGTTAAAGAGTAAATATAGGTAGGTTCATACAGGCTCAGGAAAGTGCATGTGTCTTTAGTACTCTATGGCTGCAGTGTTTTGCAATATTGTGTGTATCAGTTTTATCAATTGTTTTGCAATGCTGTTGTTATAGAGAACTAAAAACCTGGAAGTAAATTACGAAGTTGCTGAAAATTGCATATTCTATCAAACCCACAAAAGTTTAATTTTGGCTTTACTGTTTAAGATTAGTGCTGATCAGATGCGAGCAAGTTTCATGTTTTTAGTAAATGATCAATCAGAGCTGTACCCTGTGCTCCTCTTCCCCTTATCAGCCACCCCCCAGCTGAAGCCATTTTTTCATTCGAATTCTACAACAGGCAGTGCAGCCAATGGGAAGCCATTCCGCATGGAGTTGTGACTGTAGGCAGTTCGCGCGTTCCCGGGAGATGGAAGTTCGTGCCGGGAAGCACAGACAGTTCGGTCAGAGTAAGAGCTGAAAGGCAGAGAAAGCAGCAGTGTCCTTTAATTCCTGTCCCAGTCCCTCAAGTAGGAGGAGGCCTCAACAAGAAGGCAAAGGTCTGTTGGGCTCTTGTTCGAATCGGTGTAGTATTCATTGTGAAGACACTATCCAAAGAGGGTCAGCCAGTACACCCTATAGTTACCAGCCCGCCCCTACTAGCACATTAGTGTACTCTGGCTAAATGTGAGTATCCCTTTGGCTTTTTCATCTAAATGTCCTTTTTGATACACTGATGCACACATGAGGCGCCCCTCTATTGTCTCTCATTTCAGTATACCACATGCTCCATAGCCTATCTACTAAGTTCACTTATCTCTCTATTTGTTGGTGAATGACCTATGAAGAATAGTATAAGGTAAGATTGGCGCTTGAGTAGAATATTTAGGCCGTTAAATAGATTCATTAAGATTTCTATTCTACCACGATGAGCTAGTGTGGCTTCTCTTCAAACAATTAGCTAAAGGACAAATAAATAAAGTAGATTTGCATTATGGACAAATGCCTGATAACAAAACAATGCAGTAGCACATAGGGATTGATTTACCAAACAGCGGATTCTGCAATCTACCCCTAATATTTCAGGCTCGCCGGAAACATAAGTTAAGAAGCAACGGTCATAAGACTGCTGCTCCTTAACTCGTCTGCCACCTTTTAGGTGGCGGACTGCAATCATCCCGATACGATATGATCGGGATGATTGACACTCCCTGCTAGCGGACGATTGGCCGTGAATGTGCAGGGGGCGGCATTGCACAAGCATGTCACCAAAAATGCTTGTGCAATGTTAAATGCCGAGAGTGTATGCGGTCTGCATTTAGCGATGCCGGGCGGAGATGATTCGCTGTCGCCCATGTTTTTGATACTTGTAAATACTGTACATACAATACACAAAAAATACACTGCATAAACAACACTGTAAGTACGAGAGCCATTGTACCTTTAGTGCAATTCAAATAAAGATGCACTTTAGATAATTGACACTCAAGGTATACACTTGTTTTTCTTTTTGTGGAGGTTTTGTTTAAGCATGTATCAATAATTATTGTTATTATCCTGTGTATGCAAAGTACACTTGTATAGCCCAAATTGTTGATGCTTTAAAATATAACACAATAATAATAATAACTATAATCAGGGCTTGAAATGTATGCTACTTTCAGAACAAGGCTTTAACTATGTGTCTAACTATGTATCAAACTGCTTTTTTTTGGTTGAACACAAAGGGCCAGATTACTAGTCTAAACATATTTTGCTTATGGTCTTGAGCAATAATTTGCAAATGATTTCATATTATGTTGAAATTAACTTTTTTTTTTACCAAAGCATTTTATGCATGTTCTACAAAAGTAGAACAGACTACAGTTTCAATGGAAAGCATACAGAGTATTTCAACAAAAGCACAGAAATGTGAGTGAAATAGGGGACGGTGGTGACAGTGGTAGTCTATAGTATATAACATGTCCAAATAGATACTGTATCTTCATACTCTTCCTCTCACAAGGGGAGGCAGCTCTCTCAGGAACAGATGGGCATCTCAGTCAGAATATACAAACAGGATCTGTGAAACGTAAGAGTTGCCACATTATCTAGATAGATAGATAGATAGATAGATAGATAGATAAAAAGCAAGGTAATGATCCCTGCACTATAACACAAAATACAGTATATATCAATAAAAAAAATATATGAATAACAATAATCCTAAAAAGACCATAAATACATAGATAAAATAAGCCTCAAATATAATATAACAGAGCAGAGTAAATAAAACTCAGAGTTTGTTCCCAATGCTGGGCAGCAAAATCAGAATAATGTAAAGGTTCCAAAAATCTTCACCAGTGGTAAAATGCAAAAGAAAGCTTGTGTTTATGCACCACAAAGCAAATGTGGAATGCTCAAACCATAAAACAATATGGGGTAAGAACCCAATAGCCAAACATTTACTTCCAGTTGCCTCAATCCATATGGAGGTGAGTAGCCGCTATATAATGATAGAGCAATGCTCCCTCAGGTCTCCAATACATGGTACTAGAATAAGACAGGGGATCCAGAGGGTTCAGTCTGCAGTGCTGCTGCTGAAGTATGGTAGTTCACTTCTCCAGCAGAAATCCTTACCTCGCCTCTCAGAGTGCAAATTGTACATGTACAGAAAAAGGTACAGAAATTTGGGGAGTAGATTCATCTTTATGGCATTGATGCGCCCTAGCCATGAGAGATGGCCTTGCTTATGCCAGGTCTCAAGGGAAGATATAGACTTATTTTGCAAAGGTAAGTAGTTGAGTTCAAAAAGATCTGCTGGAGTAGCAGGAACCTCAATTCCCAAATAGCGCAGTTTGGTCGCAATCTGGAAACTGGTGTGTTTGGAAAGAAACCTGGATTCCACCTCTGAAATATTTAAAGGCATCATTATTGATTTCCCCATATTTATAGTAAAATTAGAGACCTGCTTATACATGTCTAATTCTGCAAGAAGAGGCGGTATAGAAGAGTTTGGGGATCGGATTGTAAATATAATATCATCCGCGTATAGGAGGCACTTTTGGTGCTCCCCCCCAAAGAGGATACCTTGGATGTTGGTGTTACTTCTTATCCTAGCTGCTAGTGCCTCTACCGTTAGGGCAAACAACAGGGGAGAAAGGGGGCAGCCCTGCCGTGTACCGTTGTTGATATAAATCTGATGGGACAGTGTGTTGTTAGCGGAAATTCTGGCGGTGGGGTTGTGATATAGTGCCTTTATCCGAGTAATCAGTATATCTTAGAATCCAAACTTCGACAGCGTGGCCCAGAGGAAATCCCAGTCTACCCTGTCGAAGGCCTTTTCCGCATCTGTAGACAAAAAGACCATAGGGGTTTTAGTGGAAACAGTAGTAAACAGGGTTTGTAATACACGTATAGAATTGTCTTTGGCTTCCCTATTTGGAATAAAACCGACTTGGTCGGTATGTTTGAGTAGGGGGAGGATTTTGTTTATTCTTGTCGCCAATAGCTTCGCGTATAGCTTAATGTCTATGTTTATTAAAGATATTGGGCGATTGTTGGTTAATTGATCGGATAGTTTAGGAATAACAGAAATTGTAGCTCCTAGTAGAGACGGTGGGAAACTGGATGCATTATCAATAGAGTTATATAGTTGTAGAAGCTGAGGACTTAGTTGGGATTTAAACAGGTGGTAGAACTTCGGTGTAAAGCATCAGGGCCTGGGACTTTTCCCTGAGGAAGGTTCTTAATAGCCACAAGGAGTTCCTGTAGTGTAAACTGTGAGTCCAGAGTTTCACAGTGCTCTGTTGTTAGGGAAGGGAGATGTGTCTGTGAAAGGTATTTATTAATTAATCCATGTTTATGGAGCAGGTCTAGATTTGGTAGGTTATAGAGGGAGGAGTAATAGTCTGCAAATTGATTGACTATGTCTATATTGGAGGTATATGGATCCAGAAGAATCCACAATTTTAGGGATAAAGGATTTATAATCCTTTATCCTGCATTGTTACTTTCAAAGAAGAACTTGGATTTTGTGGCAAGTGCTCGGAGATGAGCGTTTTTAACTAGGTATTGATTAAGAGCGTCCCTGGCTTGCTGAGATTGCAGCAAGAGCTGTGCGGATTTGGGGTTCCGTTTTAGATCTTTCTCTTTCTCTTAAAAGTCAGACGTCAGAGTTGTGTATAGTGCTGCTCTCTGTTTACGTAATTTATGTGTGTGAGTCATTATCACTCCCCTAATGTAGCACTTGTATGCTTCCCAGTTATTGGTTATTGATGTCTCAGCAGGATTATTAAAGTTAAAAAACTCAGTTGTTTTTTCAGTTATATCAGTGGTTATCAAAGGGCCTGAAAAGATCTGGTCATTAAGTCTCCATAGCTGTTGGTGTTGGGGCTTTGTAGACCATTTAAAAGTGGAGCTAACCATGCTATGGTCGGACCAGGAGGTGTGATGTATGCGCAAATCAGTCAGTGCAGTCCGCATCCCCTGGTCACAAAATAAATAATCTAGGTGCGTGTAAGAATGCTGAGGGTTGGAGAAAAATGTAAAATCCTTGGTCAAAGGGTGTCTTAATCTCCAGGTATCAAAAAAGGGAATAGCGCGAAGCGCCTGCCATTTGGCTCTGACTTGGCTGCTCCGGATATATGACTTGCCCGATGACGTGTCTAAGGCTGGGACAATGGGAAAATTGAAATCCCCTCCCAGGATTATTGGGCCTTTAGAAATATCCAGTAGGTGATTAACAACCTTTCGAAAGAAGGAGGGTGAAGGGCATATTGGGGCGTAGATATTGGCTAATGTGATTGGCCTACCGTAGTATAACCCCACTAGTATTAGTATCCTGCCCTCTTGGTCTTGGTATTTGTCCAGGAGATGGAAAGGTGTACCCTTTCTAAATTAAATGCTGACCCCATTATGCTTTGTCTGGCCCAAATTAAGGAAACGTTGGTCATAATAAAGGCGTGATATTGCAGGTTCATTTGACTTTCTAAAGTGTGTTTCTTGGGTCATAATAATATCAATATGCTTTTTGTAGAAGTCGTGGAAGGCTAGCGAGCGTTTCTGTGGGGACAAGAATCCCTTTACATTTTGTGTGGCAATGTTAAAGGAGCTGACTTGGGGATGTGAAAGCATAGGAATCTGAGTGGTAATCTGAACATCAGGCATTATTTGTGAAAACTAAGACGATATGTTACTAATACAACCAAACTATACTCTGTATGCAGTGCAACTGATTCCAAGTAATTAGTAAGTCACCTGGAGGTGAAGTTGGAAACAGATAAGGGTAGGGGAAGAGTTGGAAGAAGGGGGTGTTAGATACATAGAGGGGTTAAAGAGAGTAAAACTAAAGATAAAAAGGGGAGGGACAAAAAGTGTGAAAACAGGGGAAATTACGGCTCAACGGAGCCCACTCCAACGGGAGTTTCAATAAGTTAAATATGCTTGAGGGTGCATGGCCCCCATTATGGTACAGTAGAGAGCAACATGGTACAGAATGTAATAACGAACAGGGAGAGAGACTGTCACATCTCGCAGCAAGAGACAGTATGACATGCATATACAAGGTAAGCTTCACAGCTTAGTCTAGGAGTGTTAGTGATGGAGTTCTAAATAAGCAAAACTAATATATCGCTAAACAACCAGTAAATTAACATATGCTTGCAAATAATAGGTAATAGATCACATTCTACTGCATAGGTGCCAACTATTGCATTTAAGGCTAAACATTGTAGGACGAGACAGTAAACAAGTTTCACTTCTGTTAACAGGGGAGATTTGAGGGTATACAAGATATCTGCAAACATACAAAAGTGCGTAAAACTAAACATTGAACTAAAGTCCACAGGTAGCTTGCATATATCAAGTGTCCACATAATATGCAGGATGCTACATATTAAAATGTCCCTATGAGTGGTGTGATACTTTATTTCAAAACATAAGAAGAAAAACTCAAGTACCATACTCACAGGTTTAATTGATCACATGGGACGTGTCTCAAAGTCAGGTAACCTCCTGAGATCTAGGAGATTCAGGCCCCATTTTCTTCTTACTTTGGTTGCTGACAATTTCAGACCACAGTCCTCTTTGTGGTCTAGATGGAAGGGGCGCAGCCTTGGTAACATGTGAGTCCTGGATTTCTGGGAGAGGAAGCTCTAGTTGCTTGCAGAAGTCAGCCGCCTGAGTTGGACTCAGGCGCTGTTATGTCTACAAAGGAAAAGATATTGAACAGTATGTCTCACTCCAAATATAGCCTCGTTCAATAGTGTAGTCTTCTCACAAATGACTGCACCATAAGTTATAGAAAAAAATGGGTTGTGTGTGGGAAGGGGCGCTAAAAAAGCAATCTGGATATTTGATATCTCTTAAAAAAGTTTTGTGTGAAAATATGATTAAGTAAAATAAATTAAAATATACTTAGTCCTTAAAAAGATTTTCCAAAATTATGTGGTGAAAATTCCTGTCTAACTTAAGTGAAGATGTCTTCTTAAAAATTAATGTTGAAACATCGTGTTATAAAATAAAATATGAATGATTCTCAAATGTGATATAGTAATAAGGACAATATTCCGTTATAAAATAAAATATGAATGATTCTCAAATGTGATATAGTAATAAGGACAATATTCCTCTTAATATGTGTTCAAATAAAAATTCAAAAGTATTCTAGTGAGTGATTTCGTGAATAAATAAGGGGAATTTGCTAACTAAAACATGAGGGTAGTGTAGTATCTAAGGTGATGTCTAGTTAATTGATATATGTGGGATGTTTGCCTAAAGTACAGGTGGACTGTCGTTATCAGTTGTATATAGGTCAATGTGAATATATCTAATAATATTAATAAATGCTAATATAAAAAATGACAATGGAAAATAACCGTTATTTGATTAAGTAAAAAATACACTAATTTATTGAGCATGTATATTGAACAATAATAATAACAAACTGCATGTTATCTATAGTATAGATAAAAATGAAGAAATTGATAAAAGTATATAATAAATAGAATAACACCGGTGTTAATATATGCTAAAAATTAATAGCGCTAAAAACAACTGATAATCAATAGGTAAAAACTAAGCAACAGAAAATCAATTGGTAAAAACTAAACAACATTGATTCCAACTAATTCTATAAAGCAGCAGCTAATAATAGTAAAAACATCAAAGATACCCCTGTGTAACTGTTGGGTACATGTGTATAAATAAAAAAGAACACCAATAAGAACCAGTAGAGCAGTCTCCCTTGATATAGTAACAACCTGTTTCCAATGTTTCAAAGTAAAAAATTGTCGCAGTGAACACACTGTTGCGAGTTTTCCGGAGTGGTCTTTTATATGAAACTGTTGTTAACCAGAGGACCTTAAAGACGACAAAATGTCCAAGATAAAACCTCCTTTAAAGTCTTGCTGCCAATTTTTCTTCAATATTCCTAAAGTATAGTTAGATCACAGTACCTTTGTATAAGCTTTATTCGTGTGTCTCTTCTCTACGTCGGCGTTTTGTTATTAAACCGACTGTAGGGTCACATGGGTTCCGTGAACCAGTAGCATAGGGTCTTTGTTTGAAATAAGTGCGCGCACTATTTTCCTTTAAGAATCTTTTGTACGGCTCCTCTCGCTGTACCAATACTAACCGCGGTTTATTATTTCAAACCTTGAGTTAGATGCAGCGGTCCTGGGTGCCAGATTCAGTAGCAGTAGTGTCAGCTGTAGGGCTAGATCAACGCGTATCGGCTTACTTGAGAAAGGCTTCATGGACAGTGTGTTCACTGCGACAATTTTTTACTTTGAAACATTGGAAACAGGTTGTTATTATATCAAGGGAGACTGCTCTACTGCTTCTTATTGGTGTTCTATTTTATTCATACACATGTACCCAACAGTTACACAGGGGTATCTTTGATGTTTTTACTATTATTAGCTGCTGCTTTATAGAATTAGTTGGAATCAATGTTGTTTAGTTTTTACCAATTGATTTTCTGTTGCTTAGTTTTTACCTGTTGATTATCAGTTGTTTTTAGCGCTATTAATTTTTAGTATATATTAACACCGGTGCTATTCTATTTATTATATACTTTTATC
>CAJPDP010013294.1:0-21354 GCA_905336975.1 Bombina variegata variegata
AAATTAAACTTTAATGATTTCGATAGAATATGCAGTTTTAAGAGACTTTCTAATTTACTTCCATTAGTCTTTTTATATGCACATTTCTGAACCACAAGCTGTTATTATGCATGTGCAAGAGCTAACATTGTTTATGTAGAAGTCTGTGATTGGCTGAAGCTGTCACATGATACAGGGGTGGCTAATTGAAGTAAATGTTAACATTTTTAAGAAAAAAAAATCTACTGCTCATTTAAAATTCAAATAAGCGCTATTACTTTGTCTTTTTATTATACACTTGTTGCTTAGGCAACTCTACTGTATTTAACGGTCCTTTAAACACTTCAGTAAAGTCCAGCTCGAAAGTCACATTGCAAAACCTGAGCCAAAACCAGCCTGTGTAATTAGCAAGTCCTGCCCAAGTACTGCAATGCTTGCAATTCCTGATCGGGAGTTTATCTATGTGTTTACCCCCTTGAGTCATTAATGCAAAAGGTTAAAAGCTCATTAAAATGATTTTGAAACAAGATTCAAGATTTGGACTGTCAACCAATTAACTGATTGTTCACTGGCTGATAAGGACAGCTTTATCTCTTTATAAGGATACAACCCAAAACATAATAACTTTTTATTTCAGAATTCAAACATTCATAAAATAAAAAATTCTTGAAATTCCCCAATTTTAGATGCAAAAATAAATAAATAAGACTATTTTTTATAATGAAAAAAAGGTTGGGATTTCTGTTTTCAGTTATTTGTTAGAAAAAAAAAAGTAATAATGAATCCAGCATAATTATACGTTGCTCATTACAACATCAAGGTCACCCTGGGAAAACAAAGACAAGCGTGTACATTAAATGTGTGTGTCTATGCTGTATTTGCACAGAGCTTAAAAAAACCAGAGATGGATTCATGATATAGGCAGATATGATATACTCAGCGGAAAGATGTTTTTTTTTACGCTTTATCTTTGCTAGTTCTTTGAGAGAAAAGAGGTCATAACTTACCAGAGGTGAAGTCTCGAGTGAGTTATGAAGCCTATCACTACACCAGTGAATACTGAGAATAAATTGATATGCTTGGGATAAAGTCTTGTTCAGTTACATATTTTATTCAGTCCAAAGGGAGTAAGCAGTGGGAGTGAAGAATGTACAGGATGTCAACAGAACACAAGAAATATATCTCTATCTCTTTTCTGTTCGATGGTATGAGGATGAAGCTTGGCAGTTTTCAGTAGCTTGGACTAATTGGACAGTTTGGGCATTGGAGAAAGACATATAGTTAATACACAGAGAGTTAAAGCTTTTTGGGGTATTGAAAAGATGCATAACATATGGTGGATTTAAATTTGACAATATAATGTATGTAGACAAATATTTAGATATGTGTGGCATTTACAACAGCAATGGTTTCTTAAAGAGAAACTTTTTACAACCATATTACTTACTGCCACTTGAGGTGCTGTTAAATTAACCCCTCTGATCTCTCAAAGTGGCCCGTGACTTTAAAAAAAAAAAAAAAAACAACAACAAATAAACCTCTGTTTTAGAGTTCCTGGGTTTATTGATCTGTATTACAAACACCAGTAGAAGTTGAATGGTTGAAAAACAAAAAGACATTTACAGTCCCTTTAATTATTATCATCCTTATGTATAGTGCATGAATAGAAATATTGCTTGGAGAAGCATACATTGAAAATATATTTTAAAATAATAAATAAAGAGCACACCATTTCAAATGGAATCTGAGAATCATTCATGAAGTCTTGTACATTGAATTATTTTAAATTTCTATTTAAGGCGTTATTACAGGAGTGCAAACTATAAAAGAAAAGAAAAAAATACACAGCACAACATGAAATATTACACAGGTCATTTTAGAGCCACACAATTCAATGACATCACTCACCAGCTTAAAATATTGAGACAAAAGAAGGCATTAGAGAAGAATGGAAACCAAGACATTTTTTGAAATAGAACGAAGGTCAGTGGTGGAGACATTTAGAGCATATAAATAGATATAAAGGAGAGAACTTAAACCAGTTCATATAAAGGAGAAGTAGGAAGAGTGACCATTAAAGGCTGTTAAGTTATTACTGTTGTTGGTGATACCCCTTTCCCCTCTCGTTTTCATAAGCAACAGTGTACAGTTTAAAACATGCCCCTCCATGCTTGTCTATAGCTGCAAAGAGCATTTTGTCCTCAGGAGAGGTTAAGCAATGGACTGTTAAGTCTAGACAGCACCCCATATTGGTTTACCCTTTATGGTTAACATATGCTATTTGCATGGGTGTCTTTTAGCTTTGATCAACTACATTTGTGCCTAGGGCAGCTGGATTTAGAAGGGGCTACACATTTTAAAGGGTAGAATTTGTAGGAATTGCACATCACTGAAATATTTTGAAGAGGAATCCCAAGTGCTAGAAAATAAGTTACTAAAGAAAGGTTATAATCAGGGTCTAATTCAAAAAGCAAAATAAACAAGTAAAGACAGAAATAGGGAAGATCTGTTGGTAAATAAAGTGCCAAAAAAATCCTTTAATGAAGGAGCAAAATTTATTACAACTTTTAACTTAGGGACAGGTTTTTATCAAAGCCACTCTTAAGAAACATTGGAACACTTTATTATCAGACCCAATTTTAGGGACACATTTTGATAAGAATCCTGTCACCATATTTAGGAAAAATAAAAGTATAAAACACACCCTAGCACCTTCTAAGTTACGGGCAAAGAAAGAGCCGAATAAAGGCAATTTATTAGCATGGTGCACCAATAAAGGGGGGACTTTTAAATGTGGGCGTCTGAATTGTTGTATGTGTGGGTTGGTCCAGAAAGGGGATTCTATTAGTAATTGGAATAATACAAAGGAATATAAGTTAAAAGAAAGAGCCTCCTGTGTGTCCATATATGCGGAATACAGTCTGACCTGTGAATGTAAGAAGATCTACGTAGGTAGAACCAAGAGAACGGTCAAACGCCGAATATATGAACAAATGGAAAACATCAAAAATGGGTTCGAAAATCATAGCGTATCAGATAATTTCAAACATGTGCACAATGAAAATCCCCACGAATTATCAGTTAGAATTTTGGAGGTTATTCCAGCACCAGTGGGCAACAGCCAACAATGATTGATGCGTTTAAGACAGTGTGAGAACAAGTGGATACATCTATTAGATAGCCTGGCCCCAAAGGGGTTAAATATAGATTGGATCTGCAGGCATTTATTATATAGATATGCCTTTTTAGAACAATCAGGAGGCTTAAAGTTTCATGAATTTATGTTTTATGATATGGGTTTTCTAATTTATATATATATTTTTAATTCTTACAATTTATGAAATGTTGTTTATATGCATTTGTCTCTATATTGAAGTGTAGATGGAATGTGGTTTAGTGTATTAATTTGGTTCTTATAGTGTTTATTGATTTCATGTATATAGCTATCATATTTATTGTTCAATCATGTGATCACTTTAAAAATATTGGCATGAAAATTAGGTATAAAGTTATTTAATTCTAATGTTAAACTGTGTCATGAAATTTAGTTAGGAGTTACGACTAACCAATGAATCTATCCATGAAAGTTCTTTTCCACTAAGTTATCCGTAATTCATATTGTCAAACTGTTCTGCTGTATTTATTATGCATTACAATATTCTTTGTTATTGTTTCTAAATAGCCTCAGTCTCATTAATCATCTATACAGTGGGAGGAGAATCCTAGTAAGAGCGTGCATTAGTTAAATCAGCACGGCTTACAAACACGCCCTGTATGACATCACAAAAGGGGCTGTAGCATTTAGCAACATCGGATTGGCTAAACCTCCACCAATGAAAAATCATCAATGTTGACAAAGAGTATTACGTCAGATAAACACGCCTCGGATTGGTGGACATAAGGTCAATATAAGCTTACAAGCATGGATTATAAACTTACAAGCATGGATTACCATAGCAGCTGACTGTAAGCAGTGGAAATATTCCTCTTTAGAATGTTTGCTCAGGAGAAAACTAAACGCATTGGGGCAGAGCCTGGGGCGGACTGCTGCAGACCCAATTCAGAAAGAACAATCCTTCGGTGTGGAGAACCCTGGTAACCCGGTGTTTGAACCAGTGGATGTCGTGAACCAGACACAGACTGATATCATTTTAACCTCTTGTGAGTGTTTTCAACTGTTATTAACTCCCATAAAGAGTTATTCTACCTTGATGTGGGGTTGCGCCTCTCTTCTCTTGTTTCACTTTCATTCGTCCTAATAGAGAGTGTTAATGACACACCTCTTAATTCAGCAACACCTGACTGAAAGTGGAATAAGAGGATCTTATGGATTGACTGTTTGATCGATCTGCTTAAATATGGACTGATTTTATGTAACTGATCCAAATAACCTGTCCTCAAGGGAGCTGGTAATTTGTAATTAGTGTGCAATATATGCATTGTTTTAATTCATATTTTTAGAGTGTATTTTTACTGCTATTTTTACTGCTATTTTCATGCATTTAACTGTTATTATTTTTTTGCATTAGTATCATTGCTCATAGGTGGGGGATCTTGTTTAATTATTACTATCTATTGAGAATTATTATTCTCTGTATACCCACTCTTATTATCTGCCCTAACTTTTTAACAACTTAATCCATTAGCTGCACTGTGAATATTTTGTGGGTCAAATTGTATGTTCTATTCACATCATGAAATAAAATGTTGGGGTTTTCTGTCCCTTTAAGAGCTGAACTACGATTAAGCTTAAGGTAAATAAAGAAAAACTATTTTGCAGAGCTAGTATAATTTTAAAAATACCATGAGATACACATGAACTGAACTTTTAAGAAGATAATATACTACTGAAGTCTGACTTTAATTCTAATTGCTTGCTATCTTGGGGTTGAGCAATCTCAGCACACTATTGTAATGCACCTTTCAATGCAAAGTGTGTTAAAATAGGCTGCTTTAGCTTCATTATTTAACCCTTTTACCACGCAACAACACATGGTAAAGATCCATGCAATGCTTTCAGGGTGCAAGCATGATAACCACGTCTAGTCATCCAAGGGGCTGCTTTCAAGGCTAATCACAGCACCTTGGTACCCTTACCAGAAGGTGGTCAATAGCCCTGCATCATCAGGGGAATCCGGCAATGGCCATGACACCACCACATATGGGTGTGGTGACATCACCAAGCTCAGGAAACCAGGAAGTGCACAGTAGCTGGACAAGACTTAAAGGTGCTGGATGGGGGGTAAGTGTTTAAACCTCTTGATCTCAGCACCTTTAAGTTCTAGAGACCCTTAAGACCTACCATTTGAAAGGTATTTGCCTGCACTTTGAAAAAGTGTGGGTGTAAAGTACAATTAAATAAATAAAAAAATAAAAAATGTTAAAACGCTACTTATCATATTATAACAGACCATCAAAAAAAAACATAGATACCCCCATGCCCCTGTATTTTAAAGCCCAGAAGCCTCTCTTTAAAATAAATATCCAGGTGGAGTTCCGGAGGAGGAGTTCAGGTGTATGGTCACGTGTTACACCTGCTCTGTGTTACCTGCCTTCAAGCTGTTGGCGAGCTACTCGCGCCCAAACCCTTAGACCAGGGGTGGCTTGAAAAGCATACTTCTACCGCTGCTGGAACTTCCATAAGTGCCACAACAAAGCACTTTGTATGTAGGTGGTCGCTTGAAAGAATTTACTTATATCAACATGCTGCTACTCTAATCCTAGTGCCTTGGAAAGAGTATTAAGGGACAATGGTGTAGAATCTGTGTGCCGAGCCTGATGGACATAACATACACCTTCACCTTATAGGTGCAGTAAGTAGGAGGCACCACCTTTACTCTTACGGCTTCCCCTGATACTACACTTAAACTGGTAGACAAGCTCCGTCTTACAAGTTAGTGAGCTGGTGATTCGAAGGCTGGCTGTACTGCTAGAGGGACCTTCCCTCGTTAATCTTTCCTGAGCCTTAGCCGGTTACACTGGATGGTTGACTTACCAGGTCTGACGAGTTTAGACGAGAGACGTGGCTTTTTGCGGTGCTGCTGACTCCGGGTCGGCTGTGACATCCTGCGATAACAAGCGAAGGAGGTGCTCCTTATTGAAGCCTGCGACCGTACTGCTATGCATATGCAACCCCCTCCCACCAGTGCTGCGTGAGGGGCAGGATCTATATGGGTCTGTTGGCTGCTTCAGCATTTTCAGCCCTCTTTCCTCTTGGGTCCATGGAGCTGCTGCAAAGAGGTCTTTGGTGATAATAGATGCTAGCTTGGCTATCTGATTCCCCTCCCACCAGTGCTGCATGAGGGGCAGGTTCTGTGGGAGTCTTCGGGCTGCCTTGGTGTCTTCAGCGTCGACCTCCTTTTACCTGTGTATACGGAGCCTCTCCAAAGAGGTATTGGACGCTGGTTTGGCTACTCGATCCCCCTCCCACTGGTGCTGCGTGAGGAGGGTAGACGTGAAGAGAGGCTTCCTAGTATATGCCCAACATTCGCCATTTCAAGAGCTGGTAATGTACTTAGACAGCTACAGGTGTACTGTAAGTTGACATAGAACGGTTATATTTGTCTGGCTGAGGCTGAAGTATTGTTTCCTTGGGCTCCAACGCAAAAACTCCCAGTTGGACTCCCCCTGGTTTAACCCCCCAGACAACCTAGGTAGTAAAGGGAAGCATACGGCTCATTTGGTGGCTGTAACTGGAGGGAGAAAAGAAGAGTGAAGGACTAAGATACTTGGACTCTAAATACTTAGTCATGAGTTGCAAGCGGGTAAAACTATAACTTTTCTCTGTATAGTAGGGTTGATATATCTGTTAAAGTTTATAAATGCATGGTTAATGATATCTTTAGCATTATAAGTATACCCCCTTTAATAGAGTGAGTGATTCCGGGTGTTGAAATTAATGGCTACAAAAGTTAAAGTATAAAAATCACTGGCTGCAAAGGAATTAGTGCTCAATGAGTTAAATAGAAACATTGTATTCTTAAGGGGCAGATGAAATACTGTGTCTAACAACCACTTATAGACACATATTAAAAACCAAGCTAAGACAGAGTAAATAACTATAATCCTTTCCATATACGATACACTAACTGGTCATATACAGGAAGGTTATTGCTAGAGTGCTGAGGATCGAAATTGTACTATTTAAGGGGAGAGCCTGCAAAATATACTATTATATTTAACAACTGCAGTCCCCAGTAATTCATTAAGACACTGATAGTTGTTTTCCGTATTGGCTTGCTGTTAGTTAGTTTCTAATCTCCTTTAGGGGGAAGAAGGAAAATTGAGAGAAATTGTTGCAGATGCTTATAAGCCTCATAAGTTGACTATCACCAGTTCTATGCATTATTTTATAAGAGGGCAGTGAAACACTCCCCTAGTTAAAAACTCTTGTCCTGTTAGACATATAGAGCCTCTCATAGGTCAGAGTTAAGATATATTGAATAGCAAAGTGAAACATATCCTGCGACGCTTTTTGTTAAATATATCATACTCAACTTAGAAAGTTAGAAAGATAATATTTAAAAATTAGCACAGCTGGGGGCGGAGCCAACCGGGGAAGGGATAGGCAGCATGGAGTGAGAGCTCCCGCTAAACTTTTTCGTTTCTAAGGTATTCTTTTCATATAAAGAGGTGGACTATCCTAGGATTATATTCAAACTTACAGAAGACACCGATTTCTGACTTGTTATGCCAGGTTTTGGGGCTCTCATTCAGATTTGCCGTTACTTTTGTGACTCTCTGTATCCACGAGGTAACTGAACATGAAAGCCTTCACATCAGCAAAGCTCTTGCCGTGACCCATAGAACCTGAACACTAGTTGCTTATTCTACACTTGGGGGGTCTGGTGTACTGGGGAGAGACCCTGCCACGGGATCCTTTGCACACTGTTCTATTTCTACCCCGGCCCAGAGATTTTTGGACGCTATGGAACCTTATGCACTGCTGCGGGAGATAGGCTCCCTGCTACAACAATACCGAGAGGCCTTCACATCATCGTTTCCAGCAGCTGGCTGTTCACCTGTCGCTACTCTCCCTCAAAAGATTGCCAGGAATGGCGACAGTGGTGAGCTCCAAGCTAGCGTTGATTTAGGTCCCCAGCGGCCGCCATCTTTTCTCTTACCGGACCTCCAGTCCTATAGGCTTCCCAGCTCTCCCCTGATGGAGTCCCACTGCCTGGCAGCTACCACCGCGCCGAGTGTGGCTGAGGATATTCTAGAGCCTACTGTCACTAATCGCATGGATTGGAGCCCTAGACCGGAGGAGTTTTTCATCCTAGCGGAGCAGCGTGAAGTTGAAGCGGACTGCACACTCCCTGGGAGCCTCTTACAGCCACAAGACGGTGGACAGGTCAGTTCCCAGCATGAAGAACTAAACCTGCAAAAACTGTCTTTGGCGTGTCTGCTTGTGCGCAGACTGTGTGGAGAGGCCATATGGGACACCGGACATTCAGTACTAATGGGTCGCAGCCAGCTTCTTGGCAGGAGACATATAATCAGCTCCGTTTTACAGAATTACTGCCCCAATGGTATCCAGCTCCATAGGTCCTCATTGACTCTAGGGCAAGCAAGAGACAAGTTAGGTATCGGCTAAACTGCTCATAACGTGTGATCAAGCAGGTTACACATTGGGGCACAAGTTTAGATTGCTCTCTGCTTGTCGAATATTAGTTGCACTGCTAATTTTTGTTTCTCTCATCTTGCATTTGTTTATTATCATTATGTTAAACCTGTTTCTTTGTTAACAAAACCCTTCCTCTGGGGATAGTAGTTACTGTGGAGATGAGAATTCTCTAAAGACACTATCGTTATAGCCCTGATGTCCATCTTTGTTTTGAGCTTTCAGGCTAATGGCTCATGATTGTTTGTAAACGCTTAGCACGTTCAATTTATTAATGCCAGTCCAAGTTCAGTATTACTTGAAACCCTCTCTGCATGTTTAAACTATAGCTCTTCCATGTCTCTTATCTTAGAGGTCAAGTTTACTGTGTCATCTTGCATATGGTCAGGGGAACTTCCCATTGCACTAACCTACTGGGAGTCTAATTCACTGTTTCCTTTATTAATACACATAGATGTGTCTTAGTAGGCACTCCATGTAAGATGATTTCACTCTTAATGCACAACTTTACACTTCTATAAGAGTGGGTGTAAACAAATATACTAACTGTGTCCCTTAGCATTAACATTACTCACTCTAGACTAGTAGTTAGAATAGTTTGCAAGCTGAGAGACACTAATAAGTTATATAATATGTTTGGTGTGCACATGTTTTGATGTATGTTTTTGGCACAGACTGATGGTATGTCTTCCTATTGTATGATTTAAGTACTATGTGATGATTGTACAGTTGGACACATCAGAGAAGTCTCACAGAGTGGATGGAATCTACCCTCATGACCCGTTGACTAGTCTAGTTCTTATTTACTAACAATTTCTTGTCAGGGGAAATAAGTGATTTTTTTAGCTTCAAATCTTTCAGTTTAGATCACCTTTTAGCTTACATCCTTTAGTTTAGGCCACCTTTCCAGCACAATAGACATTGAAAACGTTAACCAGGGAGTTTGGGGAGGCTCAGTGGATAGCTGCTTGGAATCACACACCTATATATATAATTGTTTTAATTGTTATTCGGACATAGGGCCCATGTCTGGATGGCAAAATATTAAAAAAAAAAAAAAAAAAGAATTCAGGTGTGTGGAAAAATCATACTCTATATGGGAACATATAGTTCCCTCTATCTACTACTGATGCAGGCTGGTCCTGCTCGACTACTATTACCTATTGTCTTGTTGTGCATTACTTTTTGATTGTATTATACCAGCTATACTAGACATGTGGACACAGTCCTTGCCTATTTTGCGTCAGATATACCATTAGCTTACTATATAACTGGTTTACTATTGGTTCCCCAAGGTTAACTAATAGGTTCATATGACTGCATATATGATTATATTGTCCTGTGGCACTAAAACCCCTCTACTTAGTACTAACATTAACTTAATTATCCCCTTCGTAACCTATAATGAGCCTGCCAGTCCCTAGACCGCATAATCTTCATATAACAATTAAACTTATCACCCCCCCCCCCTTCTATAATATACCTCCTATTCTTGGAGGGTTAAATGCGCGGCTTATCTCTCCTATGCCGCACCCTAATCCTAGGTACCTACACTTGCAACAACCCCTATCCCTACAATGTTTTTACACACCAGACCCGAGGGGTTTTTCCCATGTTTTATCTGGGGTAGAACACTTTAGTAAAAATTTAAAACCTGAGGTAAATAGTACAGGTAGCCTCCCTGTGTCATAAAAAACCTATTTGATTGGGGGTCCAAGAGTGGCCCCTTAAATAAAAGGGGAAGCTTACTTTATTGCTGGCATGACTGACAAATATGATTACATAACACTGCGAATACTCTCTATTTTTTCCTTATTCTAGTTATCTTATTAGTGGAACTTATTAGCAGCACTTGTATTTACATTTTATGTATTGCATACTCAGCTTTGTATTGTGTTTCTTCTGATGGTATTTTTGAAATGTTTTAATGCCATATATGTATGCCAAACTTTACCTCAATAAAAATTATAAAAAAAAAAAAAAAAATTAGCACAGCTGCTAATCACTAGTCCTTTCATCAGGCTCTGTAAGAGTTAAATATTCAATAAGGGGATAAATAAAGGAGTGGGTACCCTCGATAATTATTGCATATTGGTAAATTAAAATTAAGATTTTGACTACACATAAAACTCAGGTATAAAGCATTAACAAACTAATTTAAATACTGATAAATAGAGTTTAATCCCCTAGGATTTAGGACCAACTATAGTGGGTAGATTCAGGGGAGAAGCATACCTTGTTATACAAATTAAATTTGTTAGGTACAGCTCCAGCTTTCTTAATTTTTTCTTTTTTTTTTGTATTAGAGCTTGCTACGAGTAAGCAAAGCTAATACATAGCTGTCAGATAAAGTTTTCTAAAGAATAAAAAAATACAATTTTAGGAAAAATTGTTAACTTTCTATCTAAGGTTACAAAGTAATACACCGCCATAATTTAAAGCACTACAAATCACACTATATACCTGTTGCACACCCTCACTGATTATCCTCACAACTCACAGTTCATTCCTTCACTTCCCTCCCCCTTCTTCCCTTTTTTTTTTCTCCCCAATATTACACCTGAATTCACCATATATTACTCACAAGTGGGGGAACTTTTCCCCCACCCTTCCTTTTATCACATAATCATTCTATAGATACATTTTTACACACGCACACCAAGACCCCCTCACCAGGTATGGCGGCCAGGCACAGAGATAAGAAAAATAAGAACACGATAGAAACACAGGTGGATATTCATTCACTCTCTTCCAATCTTTCCTATAATAAAGAAGGCCTAGATACTCAATCACTAGTAGCTAGCATTACTGAGGCACTTGCCCCAAGATTTGACTCTCTCAAACTCGAGATTAAATAAGATATTTCATCCCTTACGAATGAAATTCGACAGTTTTCAAGCAGGCTCCAAGAAGCGGAACAAAGAGTGTCAGACCTGGAGGATATTAGCTCAATTCATAGTTCCAAATTAGAAGCTGCAGATATAACATTATCCAAAATACAAGCTAAAATAAATGACCTTGAAAACCGCTCCAGGAGGAATAATCTAAGAATTATAGGGGTCCCAGAGGGGAAACAATATGAAGATGCGGGGAAATTTATATCCGAAACTTTAGTACAATTACTAAGAATACCTCCTTCTTATCCCCCAATAATAGTTGAGAGGGCTCACAGACTAGGACGACAATCTGATGAGGTCAGAGGGAATACGAGAACCAGACCAATCATAGCCAAATTATTAAATTTCCAGGATAAGATGGTAATATTTCAGTACTATAGGAAGAACCAACCTATCGCTTTAGGGACCAATAATATACTATTATTCCAGGATTTCTCCGCTTAAACAGCGGGGAAAAGAAAAGAGCTATCTCCTAGCTGTACGAAACTTATCAAAGCAGGTTATAACGCCACTATAATTTATCCAGCTAAATTAAAGGTTGTAATTAATGATGAAGTTCGTTTCTTTGAATCTGCAAAAAAAGCAGAAAAATTTGTAGAAAAACTGGGAAAGCATGATAATAGGTGATTAACACAGCACATTTGCTGATTTTTTAGGCTTAGAGCAACAGCCAGATTTATGGCACAAGGCTCAAGCTCCACCTTGGGGCGATGCGGGACCCCCGGGGGAAATCCCGCATTAGGAGGGTACAAAATTTTAGAAACCCTTTTTTTTCTTTTCTTCCTTGTAATGCTTGGAAGTAGTATATTTATCATAACTTATGTGTTTTTTTTTGTTTGTTTTTTCCTTTCTTTTGCCTGTAGGGTGGCTGGGAAATGGGCAGAGTTGATAAATGTAAATTAACCTCCTGGAATATCGGAGGCCTCACCTCCCCTATTAAGAGAAAATCAATTTTAGCTCATTTACAAAAAATTGACACTGACGTAGCTATGTTACAAGAAACCCACTTAAATTTAGAGGAAGTATTAAAATTGAAATCTTCATGGGTAAAGGAAGTGTTTGCTTCCACAGCTACAAAAAGGAAGAGAGGTGTGGCAATCTTGTTAGGGAAAAAAATTAACTTTGAAATCTTACACAGTATCTCAGACCCAGAAGGAAGATATATAATTTTAAAACTAAAAATAGAAGGAATCTTATATACGCTTTGCAATTTATATGCTCCCAATGTATTTGACCCAAGGTTCTGGGATACTTTGCAGTCAAAAATAATCTCTGAATCAGTAGGATATTTAATCTTAGGTGGAGACTATAATATGGCTCCTTATCATCCCTTAGACAGACTTAGACAGAAATCTATGCTGGGGAAGAATAAGCGAGATAATTTAGAAACTAAAATGTTTAAGAAGATATCCCAAAATCTATTAGTCAGGGATATATGGAGACTGCAGAATCCAGATGTAAGAGATTTCACCTGCTTGTCACGAGCTCATAAAACCCTATCTAGAATAGACCTATTCCTTATTGATGAAAGATTATGCAAAATGAAAATTATTGCCAAAATACTTCCTATCTGTTTATCAGATCACAGCCCTACTACAATAGAAATCCAATATAATGAATTCTGACCTAGATCTTCTCACTTCTGTTTCCTAGCATGGCTAATGAATGACTTAAAATTTAAAAATTGGCTAAAAAGTAAATATGAAGAATATGCTGAATTTAACAAAACCTATGCTAATTGCCCAGATATTTTCTGGGAAGCTGCAAAGGCAGTTCTCAAGGGAGAAATGATCTCTTATAGTGCTAATAGAATTAAAACATTAAGAACTAGAGAAACAGAAGTGATAAAATTTGTAATTAATTCATATAATCGATACCTGCTCGATAATTCCTTAGAGAATTGGGGCAAGTATGTTAGAGCAAAAAATGAAAGAGATACATTCTTAATTTATAGAGAGACTCAGAAGGAGCTCAAACTCCAGGCAAGATTTTATCGCTACGGGAATAAGGCTGGAAAGTTATTGGCTAACTTGATGAAAAGAGAAAAAAGATCCCCAGTAATAGACAAGCTTCTTCATAAAGAGAAAACTCATGTTGATATGAAAGACATTTCCAATATTTTCTCAGACTATTTTACAGAGATTTACTCTTTAAAGGACTCAGATAGAGCCAAAGCAGATGATTTCTGGAGTAAAATGACTCACCCCATACTTACTAGTGAAAAAATGTTAATTGTGAATTCCCCAATCTCGGAAGATGAAATTTTAAAGACAATTCAGGATCTCCCATCAAATAAGGCACCTGGGCCGGATGCATTACCTAATGAGTTTTATAAAATTCTTACACAATTGATTGCCCTACCATTAAGTAAACTTTTCAACCATATGTTTGCTAAAGGAAATGTAGTTTCTTCTCAATTTTGTACATCGTACACCACTTTGATTCTAAAACCCGGGAAGGATCCGACTAAAAAAGAGTCCTATAGGCCCATAGCGCTATTAAATTCCGATTATAAGATTTTTACCTCTATTATAGCCAAGAGATTACAACTGGTACTTCCGGAAATAATTCACAAAGATCAAGCAGGATTCCTGCAGAAACGTAATTTAACAGCAAAAATCAGGGAAGCATTAGTCACAATAGATTACTTTAAATCCACTGAGCCGGTGGGGCAGAGGAGAGAGGGGAGTGCCCCAGACCTAGCAACTGTCTCTATCGATGCAGAAAAAGTTTTTGATTCAATCCATCATGACCATCTATTCTTTTCTCTCTTTAAGTTTGGTTTTAGAGGGAACTTTCTTAAATTTGTTGAGAATCTATATAAAAAGTAATTTACGAGGCTGATTGTTAATAACATATTATCTTCAGAGATACGGCTGGAAAGAGGAACGCGTCAGGGCTGCCCCCTCTCTCCTCTCCTCTTCAACATTTCAATTGAACCTTTGGCAATTGCGATAAGAGCGCAAATGGAAGGAATAAGAATAGGTAGAGCAGAGCTTAAAATAGCGCTTTATGCGGATGATATTTTGTTATATATCTCTAACACACAAAGTAATATACCTTTACTTGTTTCAATCATAGAACAATTCGGATCATTCTCGGGTTATAGAATAAATGCGTTAAAATCAGAGCTATTATGGCTTAGAAAGAATCCTGATTCACTGATAGAAATACCTTTTAAAGTTTCAGAATCATTCAGATACCTAGGGATTATGATTACTTCTGATTTAGATAAATGCTATGATCTTAATATAGTACCAATACTGAGAGAGATTGGGGTTAGTATGAAATTATGGCAAAATCTCCCACTTTCAATTTCATGTCGCATTGCTGCATTTAAAATGATCCTGCTTATAAAGTTGTTATATATTTTGCAGAATACTCCAATAATTCTTAAAAGAAAGGATATCGAAAAAATTAATAGTACATTGAGAGCCTTTATATAGCAGAATAAAAAACCCAGAATTTCATTAATGAAACTTTCACTTTCTAGGAAATATGGGGGACTCGCATTACCAGATATACAAATGTACAATCTAGCTTCTCTTGCCCGAACAGTAGCTGACTGGACTCTAAATAAAGATTACGTAACAAATAATGAACTTGAAAAAAATGTAAGTTCACCATATCTCCTTTCAGCCTTGATTCATTGCAATTCTAAGATAATTCCCCAGGAAATTAAAAAAATTATAACTTTAATGCATCCTTTACTGGCTTGGAGGAAAATTTTCAGGATATTATCCATCGAAAGGAGTATCTTCGGTTATTTGCCAATTAAAGGAAATCCCAAATTCCAAGCGGGATTACAATCAGCACCTTTTCAGAGGTGGCATACCTTAGGTTTAAATAATATCTCGCAGGTGATAGACTGGGACAGACATAGCATTAAAACATTTGATAGTTTGAAAAGAGAATTTAGGCTTTGTAATAGTGAATTTTATGCATACTTACAAATAAGACACTTTATAACTAAGATGACAGAGGATTATGGCTGGAACTGGTCCTGGGGGAAATTAGAAACCTGGTTGGTGTTAGTAAAGAATGGGTTCATGTCAATCTCACCATGCTACCAAATATTGATATCTAATAAGGGGCAGAGGAACTTAGGAAATATATCAGATACATGGAACTCTATGATACTCCAACACCCTATAGATGCAAACAAAATTCAGATGTCCATTTTTAAAGTATCACAAGTTACTCTATCAGCTACGTGGAGAGAGTCCCACATTAAATTATTGTATAGGACTTCATACACCCCGAAAAAGGGGATTAGGTGTGGGAACATTAATTTTTGTAAATGTCCAAGATGTTCATTACCTTCGGCAGACCTGATTCATATGATTTGGGAATGTCCCAAGATCAAAAACTTCTGGTCTAAATAAGAATACTGGATTAATCAAGTATTAAGAATTTCTCCCCTGAGACTAGATGTAGCTTCCATAATCTTCTTATGGGAGGCAACAAAAGATCTTAGGAAGCATAATAAAATAGTCAATATGATTATTTTAGCGGCTAGATACTTAATTTTCAAAAAATGGAAAGGAAGGACAAGTCCCAGCATAATCAAGCTCAAGACTTGCTTAAAGAAACAATATATGTTAGAGCAGAGAGACACAAATATGGAAGTAGAAAGTGATATCAAATGTTTTTTAAAAAAAATGGTCAATGTTCATCAAAATATTTCCACCTAATGAAATAGAGCATATGATTTATCCATTTAGGAATTCAGAGCTAGTACTGCTTGGGATGTGGTAGTGTTCTATGTCCACCTGCCCACCTTCCCAGCCCCCCCTCTCTTTTTTTTTTTTTTTTTCTCCTTGTATGTCTGTTTTTGGTTGGTTTTTGTTTGGTTCTCTTGTTCTGTTCTTGCTTACATTAGGTTTTGGTGTTTTTTATTTATCTCTTCTTTCCTGATTTCCCGATTCAGGATAGGGAAAAGATACAATTAAATTCAAGATGTCACTTAGAGGATAAGATATAGGATGATAAATCATTATAAGCTATAGGGTTTAATGATATAACTTCTCCCTTGGAATTGTATGAATTAAAAAAGTAATTGAAATATAGGATATTGTTTTATTGAAAAACGTAGAAGGAAGGGAGTAAGGAAGGAAAAGGGGAAAAACTAGAGGTTTATAAAAGCTTACTTTGTATTTTGCAATGTCATATTTCATTTTTGTGTGTTTACTCTATTGCATAATGGAAAATACTGCATTTGTTTTTGATGTTACAAGGCATTTATTGTTTTTTTTATTTTTTATTTCTGTTCATGTTGCAAAACCTCAATAATTAAAAAGAAGTATAAAAAAAAAAAAAATAGCCAGGTGATCACTGTGGTAATATATATACCAAAAGGCCCTTATTTATATGAAAAAAAAAAAACTTCTTTCACTATAGAGTTTAGAGAAAAAACACACAATATTGTTTACAACCTTGTTTATTAGAAATGTAATATATATTTTTTTATGAGGGGGTCTCTAGGCACATATAATAGGCCATCAAAAAGGCATTGAGACCCCTATGGCCCCTTGTTTTAAAGCCCAGAATCTCCTCTTTAAAATAAATCTCCTATATAAGTTTTGATAGCCAGGTGATCACTATGCCAGAGTTAAATAACTATACAGAAAGGCCCTTATTTATAAGAGGATAACCCCTTTTTCTTTTTGACTATAAAGTTTAGACAAAAAACCCCCACACTATTGTTTGAAACTTTATTTATTTAAATAAAAATATTATTTTTTTCACACATTTTGTTGCACAGTTCTCACATGTCATTATATATTTATAAAATAACATTATAGTTTGAATCTGTTGCATCTGCTGAAAACCCACCAATATATAATATGAGTGGGTTTCGACTTAAAATTGGCCTGAAGTGAGGATTAGATGTGACCAGCATGTAAAAACACCAAAACAGCTCAGCACAGGGGTGGAAATGTCTCTGCAGTTAAAGGGTTAAACACTAAGATCGGCACCTTTTTACACACCCACAGGTGCCAATCTGACAGTGTACTTAACTGCTGATTACCCAGTATGCTTTCATAGATTTGCAAAAAACGAGACACACTTATGTATGGAGCATACCTACCAATCAGTACCCGTGTAAACTCTGAGTGTTTGAAACTGTGGCATGATAGTATGCCAGGATAACTATACTACCTTACCTTATCACTTTAAACTAAATCCAATATAGTCTAGAATTGTGGTTAATAATGCGGTAATACACTCTGATGTCTGAAGTCATAGTGCTAGATTTAGTACAAGATAAAGACAGCATAATTACATAGATTTAATTTTAATTAGACTATATATAATAGAAACAGCCAGACCTTAGATTTCTCCCAGCAGAATTACATTATCTTTGCTTATTATTGCACTGTTGATGACCCATTCAACTTAAGGAAAGAGGAATTCTTACTTGTTAACAACATTATCCAGACAGCATGTTGTCTTTTTCTGACCTAGCATACAATGAACATCATCTGTTATTTATAATACCTGCATAGAAAGGTCAGGCCAATTTGTGACAGTAGACAGGGGAAGTGAACAGCTCAGCACAATCTGACAAGCAGACACAGGTTCTATCATAAAGCTGTTTATAGCATTTATTTTTCCTGTTGCTTTTGTTTTCAGGGTCACAGACAGGACCTAAGATTCATTTCACTTGTGAAGAGATCTAGAGCCAGAGGAATCTCTCTGTAATCACCCTGCACATCAGTCAATTCAGTACGGTTATTGAACCGGTACTGTCATGCAGTAAAGAAATACATCTCTAAACAGGTACATAAATTGACTGATATAACATTTAAAAGGATATTCTAATAATTGTACTATGTGCATGAAATCATGAATGTTCTTTTAACTGCTCGCCTGCTCAATGAGTGCCAGCAACACAAGTTTTCCTGTACTGGGTATGTGTGGGATCAAAAAGAAATTTATTACTCTTACAAGCCTATTAGTTTCTTCAATGAACGTACAGTTTGGCACCATTGAAAAGGCACCTCTTTTTAGAAGTGAAATTGAGCCTTACTGAGTCAGTATTTAAGGTGATTTTACTGCTGGAAATATCCAAGAGACAACTAGTCATAACATCCAAAAGAAAAACTAGACGGGTATGACTTACATACAGACATTTTTATGAATACCAGAATTTTATTTATTTATTTTCTTAATTTGCACCAGAAATTTGTTTAAAACATTTAGAATTCTCTAAGTATGACATTTATGTTTGATGTTATTGCTCCCTGAACACATAAATGTTGTGGAAAAGTGTTATTATTGCAATGGTGGACTATATCATTTTATACAATTGCCCAGCATAATAATGACTAGCTACTGAATTACATTGGAATGTGATAGAGTGTTTATAACAACCTTTTGCAGTTAAACAGCAGATGTAAGTATCTTCACTAAATTCCCAAACCTTGTGTATATATTAAGCACAGGTACTTAGGATTATCAGGAGTAGTAATGTTATAGGTCACATGTTTTATTGATTATAAGGGGGCATTCTCTTAACTTCTTAGGCAAACCAAGAGCCACAATAACCCATTCAGCAAGGAAGCCCTTTATATTCTTTAACCCTAATTACACCACCATCATTCATTAGTTATACCTAACCTCACCTAACATCCCCAAAACAACTAAATCCTAAAAACACCCGCACCTAATGGCACTCCCCATCTCCCAAATGTTTTAGTACCCAAGGGCTCCAGCATTTTATTTTAATGCAAAACAAATGCCATAAAGCAGTTGCTATTGTATTTTCTAGTTGAAAGATTTGCTGGTAAAGTGTCAGTAAACTATATTGTTATCCCTTTCACATAGCATATCGTTTTAATATGGAACTTTTTTTTAGAAATGAAGTTATAACATTGATAACTTATCTGTTATAACCGTTTAGCAAGTCTTCATTCTCCGCCCAGCAAGCCGCTCCTGCTATGGGAGTTTTCATTTATTTCAAATTCAATCCCATGGGCTGGTCTAAAACCACCCCCGTTCCTCCCACTAATGCTCATTCACAAGCCTCTCTCTTTTTCGCCGTTGTTCAGGACTGCGCATGCGCAATAAAAAGTTTCTGCAACGCTATGCTAAATAGAAGATCGCTATTCAATTTCCTGTGTAGCGTGTTAATGCGATTGTGCAGCACGTTGGATACTACCCCTGTCAATCAAAGAACGTGTGTCCCTGACAGTAAAGGAACTGCGCGATTGATATACAGGGGATTGGAAGGAATCAAGCTGTGATGTAAAATAAATATATACACACAACGTGTTAGGCGGCCGTCGTTACCTACCTAGATGGTTCATTTGCGATCCTTTTAGAATATGTTAGAAACATTTATTTTTAATAACTTGCAGTTTTTTAATAGTTTTGACATGCAGCATTTGGAAATATTTAAAGAAAAATCTTAGGTTTACTGTCCCTTTAATCTTTGCACCATGCACTCAACATATGCTCTGTTACCACTGCTGTCATCTAGTTATGCTAGATCTACAGCGAATATAAAATGTCTACACACCCTTATAAAATTGCAGGTTTTTGAAATATAATGACAGAAATAACAATAATTTAAATATCAGACTTTTTTCCACCTGTAATGTGATCTTCCAAAAAAGAAACAAAAAATCCATAGAAAAAGTTGATTATTAGGAACAATTTAAATTAAAAAAACTACAACACCCTGATTGCATATCTTCACATAATGGTGGCTTCTAGCTGAGTTCACAGTTAACCCATCACATTCTAAACCCTGATAAAAGTCAACTGTTGCTATGGGATTTTCTTGAATGTTTGGGATTGTCCTACTTGGAAAGCCATGATCTACAAAGAGTTGCCAAAGAAATTGAAAATTACCATTCATCAGAGGGATATAAAAGAATATCAAAGGCACTGGATTTTCCATGCAGCACATTTAAAACAATCATCAATAAGTGGAGAAAATTAGCACCACAAAAACATTGCAAAGATCAGGACTATCCTCCATAGTTGATCAGATGACAAAAATAAAACATATTAGGGAGTCTACCAAGGGGGTCAATACTAACACTGAAGGAGCTACAGGAATTTTAGGCAGGTACCTTTCACTCCTTGCATGTGGCCACCATCTCTCTTATTCTGCACATGTGTGGGTTATGGGGTAGAGTGGCAAAGCGGAAACCCTTTCTTACAAAAAGGAACATCCAAGTCCATCTAAATTATGGCAAAATATTAATTCAGTCACCTCAAACCATGTGGGAAAAAGTGCTGTGGTCTGATAAGATAAAGGTTGAACTTTTTGGCATATACTCTAAAAGATATGTCTGGCTCAAAGTCAATAAAGCTTATCATCTAAGGGACACCATACAAACTTTGAAGTTGGTGGTGGTAGCATCATGCTTTGGGACTTCTTCTCTTCAGTTGGGTCAGGGGCTCTTGTCAAAATAGATTGGATAATAAATAACACCAAATATCAAAATATTTGGCACAAAACCTGTTGGTCTCTCTCTGAGGCTGTATAAGAATTTCACATCCCGACATGAAAATTACCCATAGCACGCATCCAAGCTGACCAAGGTATTGCTTAAGAAAGCAAAACCAAAGTCTTCGAATCACTAAGCACCCAATGATGTAAACATAGAAACATAGAAACATAGATATTGACGGCAGATAAGAGCCATAGGCCCAGCAAGTCTGCCCGACCTTACCTAACAGTATAAACTTATCTAGTTCGTAGGATAGCCTTATGCTTGTCCCATTCATTTTAAAAGTCCCCCACAGTGTTTGTTGCTACTACCTCTTGAGGAAGTTTATTCCATAAATCGATCACTCTTTCTGTAAAGAAGTGCTTCCTCAAATTACTCCTGAATCTACTAC